>JAQGAV010001713.1:0-19176 GCA_034691345.1 Phasmarhabditis papillosa
TAAATTAAAAAATATAAATAACTAAATTTTATAAGAAAAAATATATATAGTCTGTTTCAAAACCTAGACTACATAGCGCCGGCTTCATTCGATGCGCGGAGTTGCAAAATTTGCCTTCAAATTCGCTGTTAAATGTCGTCCCTCTCTTCGGGCGAGAGAATTTTTTAGGGCAAAATTTGCTGTACCGCACAAACTATGTACGAGTGCGAAACATCGTACGAGGCCGGCGCAGCGTAGTCTAGGTTTTGAAATAGACTATAGTTTAGAATAACTCAAAATAAATATTTAAGAATGACAACCAGCCCACACAAATACAAAACGACAAATGAATGAAATGAACTTCTTCGAATTTATACAATTCACAAACGCCAGCGTTGCCTCAAAGTTAGTTATTGAGCGCGAAATTCACTGATTTAAAAATTTGTGAAATTGCCAAGTTTGGGCGTTTCACGAAATTTAAAATGTTTAATAGGAAACTTACAACTTTCTACTTATTTTGTGGTAAAATGTACAATAATACTATTTTGTTTGACGAATTCGTTTAGAAGACTTACTTTATGCTTATTTCTACTGTATTTCAACAACTAAATAAGTAGATGTAAATCAGGCGCAAACCAAGAAGAGTTCAATACTGAATAGGATTTAACTTCCTTTGCGAATTATTAACCATGTAATAAACTGTTTATCTAATTCAGAAGCTTTAATTGCTTGCTATAGCATCATAAGGACCCAACAATCTTTGAATCTAAACTTGAATACTTGAAAACATAAGGAGCCAACTGGAAAACTTGAATCTTTTACAAATGTGCATGAAATCCCATGGTCAGGACTTTCTAAAGTTTTTCCATTAAAGGTCTTCGCTCCAAATATTTGTGATATGATTCGTAAAACTAATTAACAATGTTTTTGTCTAAGTACTCCCATTGCTCTTATAAGTTAGACAACAAAAAGTAACAAATAACAGTTTATTGAGAATGTAAGTCAACAATTTAATAAGAATAACAAGAACAGTTCAACCCGTTCTAGCTTTTTCCATAAGCGCATGGAAAATGAAAAGCTGAATCTCGGTTGGAAGTTCAGTAATGCTTTCCATATTCTGAATGACCGAAGAATGTCTTGCCAGTAGATATCCACGAACAAAATGTTTGCAGATGGAGCAAGAAACATTGCGTCCTCGACAGCCGATTTCTTGACAAGGCTTCGAATTGGAGAGTGTATCCTTCAACTTATTCTGAAATAGATATTGTCAAAGGACGAATTGAATGTAACCAAAACGCTTAAAATGTTGCTTCACAATGACAATCAGGGGTGTGAACGGGAACTAATGACATTTGCCTCCCATATTTACACTTTTCTGACTTTCAATTCTGACATTAATTTACTTTTGTATAATTTAGCTACCTGTATAATAACAAGCCTGAACCTGCCACTAGGCTTCCGGGTGTCCCAGCGGCAACAGAATCTCAAATGGGCCGGCCCAGTCCCGAGTTATTGACGAAAACTGACCGCGGGCCCGGCCGGTCCGTCACGTACTAAACTTTTTTAAAAACACGCTATTAGGGTCCCTCCTTACCTATATTTGATGAAACAAATGTAGTAATGAGGTTTAGTAAAAAAAGTAGTAAACTATATAGAATTATCTGGTATAATTGACTTATTACAAGTAAAACACGAAAATACCTTGATGCGTACTCAATTTTTGAAAAATGAAAAAATAATTTTCATATCGTGAAATAGAAAATTCGTAATAGTCTCACTTGGACGCTGAACGCGCTCTAATACAAATGGGAGGCAAATGTTCGCAGCCCGTGAGCGGAAGGACCGCGTGCTCAAGAAATTCCCACCCTGGCGACTATCATCGTAAGAAAAATACATAAAGTTCTTCCAGTTCTTTAAAAATACATTTAAATTGCAAACTTAAGACGATCTCACTTATAATTGTTCTGTCTTTAGTTTGAAAAGTTAACTCTCGCTAACCAACGGACTAAATAGTTGGATCATATAAAATTGCACATACCTAACATTTAGGTCCTAACTATAAGTCTTGCAAAAATTTACAAGCCTGGACCACCTACCTTCAAATTATCCCAATTGTGCTCAAAAGCCATGTGCAGAAGGTCGATCAAGTCGAGATCCTGAATGTTGGACACAATGAATTCTTCACAGGTACCAAAGGCATCTCGGGCAAGAAAACGGTGGCAGTATGCAATGAGCGTTGCATAATTGTCTTCTAAGTATTATAAAACAATCAAATGTATACATTAGGGGTTGGGCGTTTGGGCCCGTTTCGCGCGAGCAAAAATGGGTCTCAATTGTTTTTTTGAACTTTTAAGTAAGGCTAATATATTTTAAGCATAGTAAGATCCAGTTTTCGCGTTTATGCGGATAAGATAGCTTTCAGAACCCTCACTAATAGAGAGTAAAATGAAGAGTTTTGCAAAAGTATTAAATAGGATTAGTTTCAAACGTAAACGTTTTAAATACCCTTTTTGCAGCACTTTTCCTTTCGCTTGCTAGTTTACTAAACATTAAAACGAAACTTTCTGAGAAATATAAGTTGAAGACATAGGTAGAATAGTCCAGGTCCAGCAATTTTTAGCCGCCTGAATTAGGGGATCCTCCCTGATAAATTTCAAGGTAAAAATTAGGGGTCCTTCACCTGTGTTCACTTTTTCCGGTAGTAAACTCGTTATAGTGGTCTTAGTAGATCATCCTTACTATAAATTTCCTCGAAATCCGGGGTCCTCCTCGGAAATCCAAAGAAAAAATTAAGGGTCTTCCTTATATTCCATCTATGGTTGAAGACAGGGCCTCTTTACTCGTGAACAACACTATATGGTAACTCACTTGTAACAGGATTCACTGCTCTTGGATACATCAGCTTCAGAAATGAGTGAAATACTTCTTCATCAACGACCTTGATTTCAACTTTAATCTGGTCCTTTTCTTTAAAATCCGCGCTGAACATGGTTCGGAAGAATTCGGAGCACAACGATAGATGCTGAACGATGTTATTAACTTTAAAAGGATCACTATCACGTTTAGTTTCTGTTATTATAAAACTTGTAAAACAATAAGTGTCATTTAAATATATGTCCAAGCTTACTTCGCTATTAACATAGAACTTTTTTTCTCCAACAACAAGAACTCTATTATGAGGAGTTTCTGGATTAGTCAGATCAATTGGAGTATAACTGAAAAAAGTGAATTAATTTAAAAAGAGCGGTGTGCTAGATATTCTAGCCCGCGCTACATCTCAATTACGCGCCCCATTGTTAACCATCCACGTGTCGGTTTTGATCTTTATTGAGTGTTTAAAATATATATTCTGATTATTATATTATCATCTCTTCTGAGTGGATTGTGCATTTTCCCGTAGGATTAATACGGTTAGTTGTTTGTTGTTTATTTAATTAATAAATACGGTATACAAATACTTTTGTGTTTTATTCGTTATTTTCCATACACGTTCGTAATTAGAACATTTGGTGCATCGGCCGTTTGAATCGTAACTTTGGTGTCTCTGATTATTTGATTTTGATATTATTGATTTCTTCTTGTTGATTTAACGGCTTCCCCAATAGCGGTAGTAATTAGCCGAGAACTTCAATAGACTTCCCCAATAGCGGTAGTAATTAGTCTAAAATATCATTCACGACTTCCCCAATAGTGGTAATAATTAGTCGAAATAATACAAAGGACTTCCCCAATAGCGGTTGTAAGTAGTCCATTCAAAGAACTTGATCGATTCGTGTGTATCAGATATAATTAGGTACTGGTTACACTGCTCAATTAGAGTTCAGCATCTTGAAAACCAGATTTGTTGGTAAACTCACTTACGCTTTTCCACTGCCTGTCGAATTATCGAAGTTATTAGGTGCTGAAAACTGAGTATCACAAGGGTAAAATAATCACGATTATTAAGACAATCAATAGATTACTTTACTGTGCCATATTCTATTCTCCTATGATTTGATAGTGCTTTAATATATCGTTCCGTCTTTGTTTTCCCCGGGGCCGGACTGTGCGCGATATTCGCACACTTCGCGCTCTATTGCTAACTACGTGGATTCTTCTGAGCCCTTTGGGTTATAATTGTTATATGATTATTACCGCCGATAGACTATATAAAGTCCGTTTATTATTATTAATAAATATATATTTAATTGATAATTGTATTATTTGATTGTTTGCTTTGAAGGCTACGATTCGTTTCGAAGGCCACATACTTTATATACGTTCGTATCAGAACATATATATATAGATAAAGTTATAAAAAGAAAGTAATGATTAACCAACCTTCGGAAAGTACAGTCGGTACAATTGGAGGTTCCGTGGCACTCGGAATTCCTTGAATTCCATCCTCCGATCTAACTGCTTCAATCAACAGCTCGCGAAGTTCTGAGTATTTGGTATCCTTGAATCTTCCTCCACCGGTTTGATTCATCGCTCTAATCTGTAAAGTAACAATAGTGGGATAGTTTATGTTTCTTTTAATGTTTTTTGAGATCTTTTTATTTTCTAAGAGGAAAAAAAACATACTCGCTTCGCTGCTACTTCTCTGGCCCATCCTCGCAAATCCTGTATCTTCTGCTTAATTTGAGCGGTTGTTCGCTGAACTTTAGACACTTTCGAAATTGTAACTGCTAGATTTTTGAATAGTTCATCCTCAATTATTATATATTCATTAAACCGAATTATGTTCCTACCTTTTTCGCAGCGTCATTGTTGGCTGGATTCGAATGCTTAGCCTGGATAACTTCTTTATTGTCGAGATAGAACTGGATGAGAATTTCAACATCATTATCTGGCCTTATTCTGCAAAGTTCTATTTGATCTCTGCATATTAGTAGATAATTAGTGGATAACACTAAACAAATCGTGAATTAAACAATCCGTTAAATTTAAATTTAAAAAAACAACAAATAAAACAAACAAAAAATATTGAAAAAAACAAAATTTAACGTTTTGCTATCAAAGAAGTCTATATACTAAGATGTCGGGTTACTGTAATAGGCCAGTTACCGTAACCCAAACGCTTACCCGCGGGTAAAAGTTACCCGTAGCCTTATCGCGCTTCATGAATACCGGTTTCTACGGGTAGGCTGCGGGCAGGTAACTTTACCTCACGGGTACCCGCAGGTAAAATTACCCAGAGGTAAGTTGATGAATACGGCCACAGGAGTGTTATCTATTTGGGAATAGAGAACTAATTTATTATATTAGTAAGCTTGTTCAGACTACACTGAAGTTAAGGATTAGTTTGATTTCACTATTTTTCATTTTCACAAGTGGTTCCAGTTGAGACTTATTGATATGTTTTAAATTTGATTAGTGTTTGTATAATCAATAATCGATAAAATCTAGAAGCTTTCTTCATATTTCTAATAAAGCCAGTTCTAATATACTGTCAAGCATGGGCGCTCCATGATTTGGCATTAGTATTCACCTTATTATATTCTTTATCACAAGCTAGGTTTCCAGCGTGGTTTCCTTGGGAGCAGCAGTGTTTTATAAAAATAACTGAATCGTTTATGAAAAGGCTTCTACTCTTTTACATAACACCGCAGTTTCCATATATATTGCTGTGGAAACCTAGCTTATATTTGTTGTGTTATGTTCTCATACACAACCTCGCACAAAGTTCGTTTTGGCAACAAAAGTCTAAGGATCATATAGGCTGGGAAATCTAACCGGTCAATTTCAATTCTTCTTATCCCGTCCCCAACAAAGTTCAGAAATCAAAAAGCGCGGTTAGGGCGCTTATCAAACACGATTTTGAAAGAAGTATTAGTCATTTTTAAGCAATCAAGATACAATTTAGCTTACTTCTATACCACAGAAGAATTTGTTTTGTAGTTTGCTAAAACAGTTTTAAGCACTTCCAAGAACGTAAACGTAGTGTTGTTCTTATTTAAAAAGATACCATTTTATGAATACAATACAGTATTTTAGACGTTCTCTCCTATTACTGATCATGACGGTTTTGTGACCCAAAGTGATTCAAAATGATCTGATTTAGATTCGTTAGAGCAGGAAATTTATAGCCTTTTTCTGAGATATCAGTTCAGTTGAGCCTTTTTACGCGTTACTTTTTTATTAACTTAGGAATTGCCAAAAATAAGGCCACTTTTGCAAAAACTTCAATTTCAACCATGTTATTAATACTCTTGATCGTGTAATTGATCGCTGCGATCAAATTAGTTGCAAATTCGATGATGTTGCAAGCGAAATAATTGCACTCGCGATTACGGGAATTAACAAAGTGCAGGAAATTAGCTGGACCAAAGCTCTCGAAAGAGAGACAGCCCGATCAATAAGAGCTTCCAATCAGAAATTTGCAAGAATTCTTTCTTCGGGGCGGATTCGAACCATCAACCTCGAGATTATGAGACAAAGCTTCTATCCACTAAGCCAAGTATCCAATTTAAACCATTTCTTTTAAGTTATTGTTAAGCATAACTTGTTCATTTCGAAGTTGGTATCGGTCATAAGATGCTCATTTTCACACAATCCGTATTCAGTATTCAGTATAACAACCAGTTTAACATTATATAATTACAAATTGACTAACCAGATAATTTAATTTAGTTAAAATACCAAAAGCAGTTTTCCAATTTTTTGTAGACAAACTTTCTTGCCCAATGGTTCCATACTTTCTCACTCACCTAGACCGGTTTAGTTTAATGAAACCAAAATATTATTACCGAAAAAATGGTGAGACGGTGCAAAGTTGGGGTGAAATCACAGCTTCTTGATTGATATATCACCTGTCTCGCCGCTTCTAAAAAGTACCTGCCGACACTGCCAACCAAACCAAAGGGACATGTATTGTGTCGCAGTCGCCAAAATGACTGCTGTTCTCAGCTTTACCTAAATCGTTACATATATATAGTCCATAACAAAACAATGACAGCAGTGAGCGGTGTTGTTTAAAGTTAGTTAAATCGCTCGTTCTGGGGAAAAATTAAACTTCCATTATAAGGTTCGATACGCCATTTGTTTCTTGTCAGTAAAATATTGTTCTACTAGTTTATTTTGCATCATGTCCAAAAAATACAAATACGCAATTGCGGAAGCCTATGTATACTGCCGCGATCTGCGGTCTTTTGTTTGTTATAGACTACAACATTATTTTATAACTTGAATTTGGTTTCTAAACTATAAAATATTTTGTACTGAAAGCAAATTATATTTACAAATTGTTTGTTTTTAAAGACTTGTTACTTCAAATTTAACCTTCTAACCATAAGTAAAGCCCAATTACTTGATCGATAGTTAAAATATAGGTTAAAGTTCTCAGTATTTTATTATTTTTCTATTATTTTCATTGCTCTCGTATTATGGATTACCTTGTTGTTCACTATGTTTAGTTTGATTTTGAACTCTATAAACAAAATATGTCTGATTCACTGGTTCGCGTGTATTTCACGGGCAACAACGTACATCAAAGAATCTAATGTTATCACCTATATGCCTGGCACAGACAGGACACGTTACCATCTGATAGAAAGAGGGGGTTTGCTTTTTTGAATTATAAAAACAGTAGGGTGCAAAAGGTTTCTTCTTTTGTTGAAAAACTGCAGCCCCCCTGAAACCACTTTTAGAAACAGTATAGTCAGCGCCAAGAGTAGCGATGAAGTGTAAAGAATTAAACGCTCGCCAGAACCCTATTCGCGAGCACCGCGCCAGCATCTGGCGGCTACTATCCGTTCAATATTGTACTTTGCAAGTACGCGCGTGCAATTTGCATGCAGGTGCGGTGTTAAAAATCTTATAAATACGCAAGTGACACTCCATTATTACGCTCGGCGCTGACTATGCCATGCATTCTATAATATAATGCTAGGTAGTCTTGAAGAAAGTGCGTTTGTGTATTTTGCAAGACTGAATTCGATTCTGGCTTCTTGCTGGGTTTCCTGTTGATGTAAGCGCACTATTGTATCCGGGGCATTAATATCTTTTGGAAAAACAGAGTGCACGGCATTTTCTTACTTGTTGTTATTGGGAATCTTCTATTTCTCTCGTTTTAGGCTTACAAACCATAGAAACAGTATCTAAACTCCATACCATATATTCTCTTAAAATAACGAAGACATTTGAATTGATAAAAATATAATTTTTCAAACCGGTTAATAACCTTGCAAAGATGGACCGTTATAGACTACATATAACTTATAGTCCACCGCAAAATCTCATGTTTTTAGATACGGTTTTGGGATAATAACGCTGAATTGCGTACATTCGAAAATGGAACTTGTATTTTTGCCTTCCTTTCTGATTTTCCCAGCTGATTTCTTGTATAATTGTAGATCTTATCTTCTACAATTATATCTATCTCAGATATTTTGAACAACATAATACAATTTTTTCAACAAATACCCATAGACAAATACGTTTAAAGACTTGAGAATACTTTTCGAATTTTGATGATTATCACTGGGGCGCAATATTCGCAGCCTGTGCTTACGTGAGATTCATCCGTATACTATATTAAATATTATTTGTATTGATTAGGATAATTTTGTCATCTTCATTCACCTAGATTCCCACACCTAGAGCAGCAAGGCAAAAGACTGTAAACAAGATTTATCAACATGTTCCCCTTCTTGTAACTATACATATCTTAAAAGAATTGTCTTGATTTTGTGCCCTTGGTCGTTCGTATCAGTTCTTTTTCTTATAAAACACCACGTTATCAGAGTCGAAAAAGCTAAGCGACAGCGAAATGGTGCACCCTGCAAGCCGCGGCGGCGGCCCGTCGATCCCCTAAAAACTATCGTAAATTTCTAGAATTAATAGACGCTGCTACCGCTATACATGTGCTAATAGGTGTACAAAACTGTGCTCTGGTTTACTAGACTCGATTTCGTAGAATGTGTTCAAGAAAAATTCAGAATTTTGGCGGTGGCCTGGTGGTGGAAGCTTCGCCTCATAAACTAGAGCTCGATGGTTCGAATCCCCTCAAAGAAAGAAATTTTGCAAATTTGTTCTTATTCGCCGCCTCCACTCCCTGGGTTCTGTTCTATAAAGTTCCTGTTCCTGTTGTTTCCTCGTCTTACTTCTTCGTTCCCAACATCTGTGATCTCGTGTTTCGTAAAATGAATAAACAAACTTTAAAGAATTGAATCAGCGTTAATTGATGAATAGACATTCGAACTACTTGTAAGCAAGTGTTTCGGAGAGGTAATTGAGTGAGCTAAGACCTGTTTAAACTATAGAAACATAGTCAATTCATCTATATTGTAAGTTGTATTTGTGAATCTCTAAAATTAGATAAAAGTTTATGTGAACCTACATAGGTATTCAATTAGTTCCAATGAAAAAAACAACTATTTTGAATGCGAATACGAAAATTGTCACTTGCAAAGAGCTGTTTTCTTTCAGTCCTGTGTTGATATAAAATACTAAAGTACCTTTAGTGAATGCCAATTTGATAGAAACTAAAGAAAACACGAATATGTTCTTTAAAGCAAATAAGGAAATTAATATATTATCTCCAGTGCATAATGTCCACTTAAAAATGTCTTTTTGAACCTGCAGTTCCTATTGTTCTTGGCGGTTTCTCTAGCCCGTGTTGCCCAGCTGTTCGATTCCTGCGGGAACCTAGGAAACAGCGGCGTTGACACAAAGTGGAACGTCCCTGCTGAAAACGGGTAAAAGTTCTTTTTTAGAACTTCTCTGGAAAGACTAGAAATTCTTACAGTGTTCAACGGGTTCACTTACTCCTAGCTTGTAAAGAACATTTTCAAGTGATGCTCAACAAAATTAATATGCGCAGCTGAATATTAGGTTGTCAATCCCCCGGTTCTTCAAAGCGGTTTACTTTATCTAATTTCGGTGCTACGGGTTTCGGGTAAAACATTTTGTTTATAAATGTTTGACCGACGAATGTAGCGAAAGGTCGAATAAATTCAAATTAGAGCATAGATTTGCTCTAATTGCTTTAATAAACTATAATAAATTTGCAGTTCGTACCGTAACCACTTGCAAACGATAAGTCCGCCAACTATACTGGAGCTATTATTTTCTAAGATTGTTTAATAGACATTTTACTTTTTCGGTTTACGACTAAGGTAACTCTTTGTTTTGAAAGTCTAAGACCATAGTTCGTTTTAATCTGTTTTCCGAGTTTCAGTTTTGTTTTCGTGTTAAGACACTTAGGATTGTGCTAATTTCATTTTTGAACAGCCACATAGTACTTTGATGCTAAAAATTCGACAATAACTTTACGTGACTCGCATTCACAAATCAATGTCATTTCTATTAAATTATAATTCTTTTGTTTAATATATTTCTTGATATTATTCTTATCTTCGGGGCCTAATTCTCGATATTTTTATCATTTTCTTCGAGTTTAAGCCGTGTTATCAGAGAGCCTAGTCGGCATGCTCCACTCTACGCGGGGTGCACACTCCAAACTGTCTGTTCCAGGACCAAGATAAAACGACCATTTTAGTTTAATTTTTAAAAGGTTCGCTAATTTTTATAAGTTTATAAAATCCTTTTAAACAAATAAGAGCATTCGTTAGTATAGTATTTTTTCTTAACAGTTAATTCAAAGTTGCGCAAACCCTTTCTGAAGTAAAACTCTTCATTAGGATATCATTCAGTTCAGAAAGCTGCATGATGTCAATATCAACCTTTTTCCTCCAAGCGAGAGAAATTTTAAAGTCAAAACTTACAACACCGCGTATTGTATAAGGCCGGCGCAATGTAGTCTAGGTTTTGATACGTACTATAGCCTAGATGTACATGTTAAACTTGTATTGGTTAAGATACAAGTATTATCTCACCGAGCTCACTGGTCAAATGAACGGTCATATCACTTTACTCAGTTCCTAGTTGTTCCTAGAGATCAAGTCAGGCTTTTTCGTTTTTATCACCGAACTGAACAACTGACAGCTGTGCTTTGTTTGAGGCGAGCTGACAATACTTTGAGTTCACTTCCACAATGTGAATTATAACAAAATTAATAACACGCACTACAGTTTTTTTTCTGAAATTCAAAATCCAATTGTGTTTGCGGGTTATTTGTTAAGTCTTCCGTAGGAAGTTTGATACGGTAAATACGAGACAAAACTTAGTACAATGTTTCTTTGGCAATTTTAATATTCCCAACTAAAATGTCTTTAAATTTTCCATAATGTGAAATGTTGCGTTCTTGAACTAAACCAAAAGAGTATTTAACAAGTTACCCTGCAAGTACTTGTTAGTTAATCTTGTTACACCAAAACAAGATAATTATCTCTACATGTATGTTTAGTTCAACATCACGTAGCTAACTGGATCTTTACTACCTTTGCCACTTTCGTTACTTTCGCTAAAAGTTGCCTTATGTTTAACATTATTATAGACGGATTCAAAACGAAGAATGGAATGTAAAAAAACAATTTTCAAGCCAAAACTGCTTGTACGCAATTGCGCTTGGCTTGTAAATAATTTTCTACACTCCGTTATGCGATTTGAATCCAACTATGTGAGGAGTGTGAATTTGGCGGCGCCGGAACAATTTGAAAAAGGGCCGGCATTTTCCAAGCCCTAACTTGAACGAACTCTTATTCTTCAACTCTGTTTACTTTTATAGTAATCTCGACGAAGATGGTTACCCAGACTACGCTATTGACTTTCTTCTGTAATACATGACTATTTATTATTTCACTTGTTTGTGTAGACTTTTCAATCTTTCATATATTTGTATTTTTTTTATTAATTTTATTAATATACTTTTATATTATAGGAATGCCTTCTTCTCGCTGCGCTCACAAACTGAGCGTTAATAAGAAGCGAGAGCGCGTTGATACTCTGATGACATTCCTCAGAGGGGCCAGCAAGCAACAGGTTAGTATGATATATTTTAAAATTGGAATATTCGAATATTTTTCATTCTTTTCACGAAACACTAAATCGCGGATTTAACAAGTTGTAAGATACATTTTGGAACTATGCATAATGTAGAGTTTGTCTTTAAAGATAAAGTTAAAACACGGTGCTTAGTAATGCGCTGGTGAAAAAAATTGACAGCGAAAACTCGCTCGAAGACAACGCAGACAAATTGAGTGCAACATCTTTCGCACCGGCAAAGCACGCCTTTTGGGCTGTTTCTTTCTTTAGTTATTTGTTATAGTCCATAACAAACAAAGACAGCAGAGCGCTGTGGTATACGTATGCTTCCGCAATTGCGTAGTTGTCTTTTTCGGGATATGGTACAAAATAGAATTAGTACAATGATGTTTTTCTGACATCAAGCCATATAATGTTTTTGCTTTTCCTCAGAACGATCGATTTTATAAACCTTACACAACACTGCAATCTTCTTTTGTTATGGACTATACCATTACCTGGTGTTTATCATGATTACATATCACCCAAACGTGGTGCTCTTAGTTCTTTGGTTTTTGTTTTTGAAGGCTGCGTTCAGTTTTTGCAAGTCGGCCATTCCTGCCATCCTTACCAAATCTAGTTCATGAAATCTTAGGGTTTATAGTTTTCAATAACTATTTTATGTGATTTTGCTATCTTTATTACATATTTTGTCTTTTATCAGTCAAGCTATGACTTGTGGCAGGGAGTTGCCCAGCTGGGGGACTCGAGTACCAGGGGGAGATGCAATTGTGAAAGATAAAACCAGGAACCATGAAAACCCCCTAAATCAGAGAATGACAAAATGCACCAATGGGTTTTTAACTGGCAAATCATAATATTGATATTCCTAAATATTGTGGATTGATATTATTAAATGTTAACATAATCTAGCCGAATTCAAAAGTAATACGGCCGTGTTAATAAAATAGGGTTTGCATGGAGTGTTGCAATATTTTGTCTGAGTAAGGCAGTACGAAAGCAATAGCGTAGAGTGCCAGCAGGCGCAGTGTTAAAAATAACCAAATACATACCACACACGGCCTCATTACTTTTGAATCTGACTATAAATCATATAATTGATATTCCAAAATTGAAGTTATTCGTCGATGAAGACTGTGCATCAGCGACGTGCGTGAAGAAGAATGCGTAAAATGAGAGAATAAACATATTGTTAATTGTCATTATTTTAGATGTCAACAAAACTGCATGATACCTGGGCAATACCACAGTCAACCATCACAGAAGCTAGACTATTGCTTACTTTAGGTTTGTGAGAAAGTTCTGCGGAACATATAGTCCATCTCAAGACCTAGATTTCCATAGCGGTATCAATAACGGGGCGCAGTTTTTCAAAAATGAGGGTAAAATAGTTCGACGTTGAGCGTTTTCTTCACAAGTACATACATTTTTTCTAACACAGCGCCCCGCTCTTGATACCGCGCTGGAAAACTAGAAATTGAGATAGACTATAACATCGTTATTGATAAATTTTGTTTGTGTTTATGTGTTTGCAAGATATTTCAATTTCTTCAAATTGACTGTTTCATCTTATATAGGCGCCGATCCAACAAGCTTATACGAAGATGAATATGGTGCAAAAACGCTGTCGGATCGGGTGGACAACGGTTCTGTTTGTGAAGAATGCCAAGTGAAATTCGATGATTTCCTGGAAAAAGCCGGCGTTATCTATGAAGAAATGTGTGAACAGGTTGGCTAACGCAGATCAAATATCAAAATTCGTTGAACAAGTTTTGGAGATTGTTCTATCTCAGAAACCCTTTAAAATAAAGAAATATGATCACAGGCTCTGAGTAACATTAAAAGACTTGGAGTATAGTTTGTAAAGCATATATATTCGGATCCAAAACGAACAATGGGCTGTAGAAAATAATATTCAAGCCAAAACTGCTTGTACGCAATTGCGCTTGGCTTGTAAATAATTTTCCACACTCCATTATTCGTTGCGAATCCGACTATAATTGTTTATTAATACTATTTTGAAACACCTATAAGTGATAATATTATATATATGTATATATGAAATTTCCATGACATGACTGGATTTTTCAGTTGTATAAATACCTCACACGTTATGTTTAAATTCTGCCTACAAAATATAAGTTTAGACCCCGATCAACATTCCCCGCGGTCGAAAATGCACCCAAGGGATTTTGCCGCTCTGTTTAGATGGTGGTGGCATGAGAGGCCTAGTTTCTGTGGTAAGTCGATTAAGATTTTGAGAGAAGATTCATAGTTTCATCATATATGACAAAAGCGATACTGGAAATAAATTACTATTATTATTATTAATATTTGTTAAAATATAAGGTTACATTCAGGTATCCCTTCTATTTGCTTCAAAACGTATTCTTGGAGATGAGACATTGACCAACTACTTCGACTGGCTCATTGGAACTAGGTATGCTAGATTGCGACGAGGGTGGGCCAAGTGGGCCAACTGAATAGAAAACTTTGTTACATGTGCGCCCTAATTGTAGCTTAAGTTACTCTCAAGACCTAGGTTTCCATAGCGGTATTACAGACGGGCGCAGTGTTATAAAAAAGTAACGTAAAATCGGTCGACGTGGTGCGTTTCTCCAAAAGTACATTCATTTTTATAACACAAATCTTTCCTTGTGATACCGTGCTGGAAACCTAGATCTTGAGATAGACCGTGTAAGAACTTGCAAACATCACTTCAGTTCTCTATAATTAGTCTTTAACTTTACTTTACCTGCAAACTAAGTCCTTTTTTCTGTTTTCTGGAAATTTTCCAAGCCACAACTCTTTGGGGTATTTTATCAATTATGCCATATTTCAGCACCGGTTCAATGCTGGCGCTCACAATTGCCCAAGGAAAGACCCTTAGCGAATGTTTCCATCTTTACTGGAATATGAAACGACAGATTTTCTTGGAGGGGTCAACTATGGCTCGGTTATTAGGAGATCAGGTAAGCAATATTTCCGAAAACTTTTCTAATCTCTTTCCAAAGTAAATTTTGCCTATAATCGTCAATATGAACTTGCTACTATATAGTCCGCTGCAAAATTTCATGTTTTTGGAAACCGTAGACATTCCCATGTCGACTAAAAATAAAGCAGAATTGCGTACATTCGAAAAAAGAAACTTGGTTTTTTCCTTCGTGAAATTTAAAGGTAACAGTATATTTTGAGAGTTACCTAAATACAAGATAGAAACATAATATTGTTCAATTTTCTAATTATAGGTTGCTCAACAAACCAAGAACATTAACCAGGTTCTGGCGGATTGTTTCCCCGACGAGACTTTCCAGAAATGCAAACGTCGTTTGTCAGTTCCCGCCCTAGACATATCGCACGCGCCGGCTAAACTACATGTATATAGGTTTGTTTATTGACAGTATTGAAAAGTGTGAGAAACCCAGGGGGGGGGGCGAAGTACAATTTCGAATAATTTGGCTGGGTTTACTAAAGATATATTTTTAGAAACTACTCATTCACTAAACCATTCGGCGCTGCTCTTGACGAACTGCAGGATTACACCTTCAGAGATGCGGCCAGAGCTAGCAGGTAAATTTTTCGTTTTTCTATTTGTTCAGTTTTGCATTTGTTAATATAGTCGTATTCAAAAGTAATAAGGCCGCGTTAATAAGCATGAGTGTTGCAATATTTTGTCTGAGTAAGGCAGAACGAAAGCAAGTTTGCAATCTGCTGATTCCGCGCGCGTAGAATGCAAGCAGGCGCAGTGTTAAAAATGACGAAATACACATCATACACGTCCTCATTACTTTTGAATCTGACTTTAACTTTTCTGTTGAAATTGATTGTTCTGATTCTGCGACTTCGAATAAAATCTCATAACAAGTTGAATTTATAAATTCAGTGAAATCCACACGCAGCTTACTATATTACAAGTAGTCCAAAATTCATCCATTTCCAGATTTAAAGGTTCAATCAATATATTTTAGCGCCGCACCCACCTACTTCGAGCCTTTCGTTACCGGTGAAAAGCGTTACGTCGACGGGTCTTTTGTAGCCAACTATCCACTGAACATCCTTTTTAAAGTAAGCTAAACTTACAATTATTTATTCAAAAAGTAATTATTTAGGAGTTTGATCTATTCACCAAACACAACAACAGAATCCATCTAGCCGGTGTACTGTCCATCGGTACTGGAGAACCCGCTCAATCGAAGAGAAAGTACAAGACGGGAACTACCATGAAGTCGAGAGCCAAACAAATCGCTAATCTTAGTACCTTGATCCTTGAACAGGTATAAATACTAAAAAAGACAAGATCTAATGACAAACCGTATGAATTTTTCAAATATTAGGTTCTGCAAAGGTTTAATGTGTAACGTGTCACATTAACTTTGACATCTGTGTCCTTTTCTTAAGTCAACTATGGTCGGCGGACTAGTAGCTTGAAGTTAAAGATCTAATAAATTGAAAATAGAGCATATATTTGCACTAAATTTGCTCTAATTACTCAAATGAGCTCTAAAAAAGTTGCAGTTCGTAGCCTAACCGCTTGCAAGCCCACCTAAAGCTCTAAAAAAAGTCCACCGACTATATACAAGTGTATTTAGGTTGTTGGACAAGATCTGACTGCAGTTGAAATGGCTGAAGACCGTTGTCATGCTAATAATATTCCATTTGTTAGAATCAGTCCTAAGGTGAGAAAAAGAGAATTATAGCTCATCAATTAAAATGTTACATATTTCTAACAAGTTTATCAAACACGTACTAGTGTGTAAAACAGTGTTGAAACTCTGTTTGTAGGGTATCAACGTAAGAATCGATCAAATCGATGACGCAAAGCTTATGGATATGATTTGGACTTCACTAGTTTGGATGGTAAGCATGCTGTAAAAAGAAGAAAGTGCTCTGCGTTCGTTGTTAAACATCGTTTGTTTTACTTGTTGAACAACCATACTCTAAATTACACTAATGGTAGAGCTAATCTTCGCAATCTAAATCAAAATGGTTCCTTCCCAAAAGTAACATATTTTTAGGTAGACAACGTCGGCGAAGTCGACAAACTTGGCGAACTTCTGTTCAAGTTGTTCTCCGACCCAGATGAGCGCAAGAGACGGAGCAACACAGTCCTTTAAACACAGTTCGAAGCAACACAATACAATCAGACCTAGTTCTTATTTCCCTGTAATAAGTAATTATCTTTAGTAACTATATAGTTTTAAACCATTTAGTCGCATTCAGAAGTAAAGAGACCGTGTTAAAATATTTAAGACCCCTTCGCGACTTTTTTTATCAAATTTTTATATAGTCTGATTCAAGAGCAATATTGGAGTTTTACTCGCGTATTTTGAGGAAATTTTGAGTATATTTTCGGTTTTCGAATACTTTCAAAGCCATTTTCAACGAGATTCTTTTTTGACACTCCATAATTACTCTCGAATCAGACTATAAATACGCAACTTCTTCATAAAAGTGCGCAGACGACACGGCTTCTTCACTTTTGAGAAACACTATAGATTACCATCAAATGAGTCCAATTCCATTCTCACGAGTTCTAGTCATTATTTTCTCAATTTCATATTCTTATTCATTTTCTTATGCAGTCCATTTGTTAGAAACTTTTGAAAACCGGTTGAATTCGACCACACTGCCAACCCAGAGGGTGCGGACATCCTGCTGGACCCAGTCGTCCCGGGCCGAGTGTCCCAACCCCAAACCATCTATCCACTCAAATTCTCTAAAATGAGTGTGGTCCAATTTAAAATCGACGCCACGAGCGCGATCTCTTTTCTTTTAGGCCATTTCCATATGTGTTTATTTACATCAAAACCGGGCTGACATTTGCAGACCCGATAACAAAAATGGGAAACTTTCAATCCCATGTTTGGCGTTTGTGGCCGTAGTATAGGAACGCCCGGGTGAGTACCCGGGCAATTTTAGCAATC
Source organism: Phasmarhabditis papillosa (assembly GCA_034691345.1). Taxonomy (NCBI): domain Eukaryota; kingdom Metazoa; phylum Nematoda; class Chromadorea; order Rhabditida; family Rhabditidae; genus Pellioditis; species Pellioditis papillosa. The sequence goes on from JAQGAV010001713.1 coordinate 17,769, forward strand.
CCGGGCCACAATTCTCAACTGCTCGGGCAGCTAAAACTGCCCGGGCATCGACGACCCGGGCGATACTATACTACGGCCGCAGGTTCCAAAAAATAACCCGGTAAAATGTGTTAGTTACCCAATTGTGCATAGTTGTAGATTGTGTTATATGGATTCTAAAATCCAATCCTGGGTCTTGTGAGCTGTGTTGTGCACTTTGATTTCTTTGTGTTACCAAAATTAAAGAAACAACCCACGAAACCCGCCCGGAGATACCCCCCAACCTTGTAATTTTCTAAAACAGTCCCGTTACAAGTGATTATTGATTTAGTTTTAACCTTATTTTCCGAATTTCATTTGCAAACCATGATTTTAAACAGGTCTATTAATTAATTTTAGTCGTTTTCCCAGTTTTTACACCAGCCTAATCGGGTGAAATCCAGCATTTGTCTGTGATATAAATATTATGTTATCGTAAGAAATCTATTCTAAATACATTTTAGTTTTAATAAATGTTTAATTAGCAAAGATACTATGTTTATAGTTAGCATGAGCGGAAGTATTGGTTGTTGTCGAGTTTGATTTGAGGGTTTGAGCCTGCCAGTGCCAAACGTTGCCACGGGTCTCCTGAATAAAAAATAAAAAAATTAATTGTTACAGTTGTTATTTATGATAATAACCGATTGAAACTCCTACCGATTGAAACTTTCTACTAGACTGCGAGTCAGAACCTAGTATACAAATTAGGTTCTGCCCGGAATCACCTAAAATGGAGTCAGCTAGATTTGAGCCGCTTGGCAGGATTAAACGGCAAGCAACGGTGGAATGGGCTGCAGGCCTATCTCTAGTCTTGTAATCTCACGCGAAGATTCCTCCCAACTAGCTGGCGGCGCAGGCCTACACACCAGATAGCCGTCTTGGCGAAGCTTTTGCAAACCTATAACGTCCACAGCAGTGGTGTGCGGAATCCCTCCCGAATCCCTCCCGAATTCCTCCCGAATCCTGGATCCCGGGCTTTTTTGGCCTAAATCCCTTCCTCCCGGATCCCACTTTTTCAAAAACGCGATCCCGCACACCACTGGTCCACACAACACTCCAATAGTAACTTTTTAAACAAATAAAACTGATAAATATTCAATGTTTATTTTCATTTTGTATATTTATTAAATCTAAGTACAATTATGATTAGATTACTCTGTATGGATTAAGCAATTCGATGAATAATTCGATCGCTTTCATAAAATAACTAGCCGTATATCACACTTCGGAAAACTATTATTTGAAAATTAAGCCTTGAGAATGGTTTTGTATACAAAAACGATAAACTTGTGAAGTTTTGAGCATTTTATAAGCAAAAGTGAAGAAAACAAGAAAAAGTAAGACATTGCCTGATTAGAATGATCGTTAGAATACAATTTGCAGAAATATA
>JAQGAV010001714.1:0-19170 GCA_034691345.1 Phasmarhabditis papillosa
TGACTCTAGGTTGGGGGAAACTTGGTTGGTATGGTGCACAATCATGTGGATGATTGTGCTGTAGTTTCCTGACTGTCTAAGTGTGGCCTCTGCCGTGTTGGGCAGACCACAGCGTAATCGGATCAGTCCGCGTGAGCTTCTCCGCTTAACCATCTAATTTGGGTGCATAGATCCGTGGTTCTCTATTTTAGTATATAAGTTATCTTTTGTCGGCGTTTAAGGCAGAAAATGCCCGAACACGTTTTGCGTTTGGGTCTCTTTCACGCAAGCACGAGCTCCGGTATGCGGGCTCACATGGGCTTTGCCGAAAACCGGTTTTCGTACTTTAAGCGTGACACTTTGGAAATTTGCCTAAAGTTACTAACAATTAAGGACAAAAATTTTGAGCTGGGGCTCGTTTTTTCGAGCTGAGCTGCCCAACTCTAGTAACATCATGGATCACTATCTATGTTGGATGAATTGAATGTAATATCGGTTCCTGGTCCACAGCTAAAAGGCAGGTACGGATCCTCGGGAGTCGTAGGCAAGGCATGGAGGAGAACTGAAGGATTTTCACAGTAGCAGGGTGCACGGCAACTCTAAAAATCGGAATCATAAAGTCTATTACCAAGTCGTGGTTTATCTAAAATTATTAAGTAAAGCAAGATAGAAGAATTGGAAACCCGGTATCTTTACTATTCTCGGGTGGTGGCCTGATTTAGACTACTAGTCAACAACTTATATTTAAATAATATATGCATGTTTTACCGTCGTCGTGATTTCATTGAATCCTGTGCAATACTTAGTTGTTCCTTCTGGACATTGCAGATTTCCATATTTTTCCATTTCACGAGCGCCTTCAGCGCCAAGTAGCAAAAGGGCAAGGCAAAGTAATTTGAAGAACATCCTCTACAAAATTTTGGAAATTATTTTAAAGATGCATGTATTTTTTGATGAAAAGTGAAAAAAGTGAAATGTCCCCATTCTTGTGTGCCTATAAATGGTTTACATGGCACATTGAGTACTAATTATTAAGTGCAATGCAGCGAAAGATTTAACCAATCGAAGCAACACAATGATGGGGCTATCGGGGACCAATTTAGAATCCGAACAAGGTTTCCATTTTGCTGTAGAACTACGGATCTTGGAAAATTTGAAAAATCCCCTCAAAAAATCATTTTTATATTATATGTATTATTTATTGAACAGAAGGTGATTTCATGCTAAAAATAATGGCTACTTCTTGGTGGTTAATACCGTCCAGTGTTTGGTATTGAGCCTGTTGATGCAGGAGTGTCGTTCAATCCGTACCAAAACTAAATCTCAATTTTAGCTAAATTGTGATTTAGGTTCGATAGTTTTGACGTTTGCTATCGTTTTCTTAAACTCACCACACCAATTATTGCCCATAAGATTTGGTTGCGATTTCTCTTTCTGAGACCAACTAAACCGATGACGCCCATAACAAGACCGATGATATTCAAAAACAACTATAATATTATGTTCTGTTCAGTACAGAAGTTCTTGAAAGGAGAAAGTAGGCACTTCGGTAAGTACCGTTTTAGAATTTATTTCAGAATAATTATTGAGTACTGATATAAATTTTTCGAATGTATGGAATAATATAGTAAGATGTGAGAGTAACATCTAGTACCTCTTGCTTATTTTTACGGTTTTTATCACCGCACCTAAAGACAAAATTTACGCGTACAGCGCAATGTGCATTTTGCAGGGTGAGCTGACGACTGAAGCGGGCTTGGTGCTCGCAAAAGGACTCGGACAGTTCTCGAATTCTTTACACTCCATTATTACTTGCAAATCTTACTATATACGTGAATGAATAGAATACTAGAATCAGGGGCGTCGATTTCACGCAAACTCGGGATTTAGGGCCAAAACGGTCTTTCGGTACAATCAAAAATAATTTCAAACTTTATTTCTTTAAAATAATAAGCTTGACAAGTTAAGGAAAAAAAATATTATGGCAATTCATTTTTGCATAATAACGAGGAGCTCCAGAGGGGCACCAACACTGTTTATCACAATCCTGAAAGTATAATAATACACTCAAAAATTAATTTCAAATTTTATTGCTTTAAAATAATAAGCTTGAGAAGTTAAGGGAAATAAAATTTTTTGCAAAAAAATGATGAAAAATGAACGATTTTAAGAGATTTTGCCGTGCCTTCAAGCGTAACACTTTGGCGTAATTTGCCTAAAGTTACTAACAATTAAGGACAAACATTTTGAGCTGGGGCTCGTTTTTTCGAGCTGAGCTGCCCAACTCTAGTGAACATCATGATCACTATGTATGTTGGATGAGTAGAATGTGATCTCGGTTCAAAATCAATTTTTCGTCTTGTGTGAAAAAGTACAAAGTCCTGATTACGTATCTAAATTCCTTGCCCAGTATTCGAGAAAAAAGGGGAAATTCTCAAATATTAAAAAGTTCCAATCTAACTGACTCTGTTGGAAGAACAGGGTTCTTTGAGGCACGATTTTCCACCACCTGGTCCACAGCTAAAGGGCAGGTGCGGATCCTGGGGTGACGTAGGCAAGGCATGGAGGGAAACTGAAGGATTTTCACAGTAGCAGGACCCATGGCATGCCTAAAAGTCCGGATCAGAAAGTCTATTACCAAGTCTTATTTCATTTAAAATTATTAAGAAGAATAGATGAATCAGAAGCCCGGTAGCTTTACTATTCGTAGGTGGCCTGATAACTACACTATCCAGATTTTGGCAGGAATTTAGACTAGCAGTCAACAACTTATATTTAGATAATTTGTGCATGTTTTACCATCTTCCCGTTTCCATTCATTAATTCTTTGCAATACATAGTTGTTTCTTCTGGACATTGATTAACGTCATATTCGCCTTTCATTTCAGAAGAGCCTTCAGCACCAAGTAGTACAAGGGCAAGGCAAAGTAGTTTGAAGAACATCCTCTATAAAATTTAGGAAATTATTTTAAAGATGCATGTAGTTTTTGATAAGGAAGTGAAAAAAGTGAAATGTGCCCATTTTTGTATGCTTATAAATAGTTTACATAACACATGGAATACTAATTATTAAGTGCAATGCAGCGTCAGCTTACCGGAGAAGGCAGCGAACGATTCCACCAATCGAAACAACACAATGCTGGGGCTGTCGGGGACCACGGTTTCTATTTTGACACCTTCCGACGGATGTTTGAAAATTTGTAAAATCCCCACCATCCTTAATGACTTCATTTTGATGAGCTATGGTAGAGGTTCGCGTTTTTGCCTTCACTTTCAAAAATAGAAAAAATAATTTGAGTTGTGGAATGAAGGAAGCTGCCGCTGTAGCTTGGCTCACAAATAGAATGGGAAAAATACTTCCCAGAAAAACCCAGCGCACCAATTCGCGTCGTCTGCCGTTCCCATAAGGCTATCTCAATTCACCAACAATGATAGAACCATGAAGAATCCCAGCCTTTGCAGTGTATAAATAGAGATCCAATTAGTCTAATAAATATTTCGTTACTCAACTTAGCCTTACTATATCTCCTTGACTATTTGCACACAATGTTCAATTTAACCAGTGAAGTTTACCATGGCTTCCCTCTGATCCTACGGTACTATCTTATAGTTAGACCGACCCAGTTTGTCTAATTATTCTAGCATACTGTAGATACACAATTATATATTATATGAATTATTTATTAAACAGAAGGTGATATCATGTTAAAAATAATGGCTACTTCTTGGTGGTTAATATCTTCCAGTATTTGGTGTTGAGCCTGTTGGTGCAGGAGTGTCATTCAATCCGTACCAAAACCTAAAAAACCAGTTAATGCTCTTCAAAATGTTGGAAATAGTTTATATTTAAGAGGTATTTAAGTTATTTGTATAAATGATAAAAATATACTTGAATAGAACCACAATCTCCAGCAGACAAACGAATAGAAGTAGAGCTGTGAGGACCCAAGTGTACCAAAACAGAGAGACTGAAAATAGAATCTATAGTCTGTATCAACGGCTAGCCTTCACGGCTCGCCAACCGATACAGTGTGGTTAAAGGATGAGCTCTAATTTTGAAATTAAAGTTCATTTTTCTCTGGAAAGCTTTAACGGAATCATTCGAAAAAACTCAGTTGCATAGAATGAGCTATTGCCATTCCAATGATATATAAGTTAACATAAATTGCTTCACAAAATAATCCAGGGTATGAGCATCGAAATTTCTCCATTTGAATTTGCTCTGTCCCGTTGTGTTAGGGCGCGGGGAGCCGTGCCTTACGGCGCAGTATTTTGGGAAGAGGCGGTGGTAAAAAATGAAAGGAAAATCGGTGAAAGCAGCATTTTCTTTAAAAGTACATACACTTTAATCTCTCTACAGGTTACTGCGCTGGCCAACTAGCTATTGATACAGATTATATAACAAGTTCATTTGCAATTAGGTAAATGAGTAAAAGTTAAATCCCTAAGCGGAACTCTGAGTTTGATAATTATTTGTTGGTCTAAATGTTTTTGATAGGATTTCGATAATTGGTCTTTGTATCTAGTGGCCGTAGTATAGAAACGCCCGGGTGGGTGCCCGTGCTGTTGAAAAATGTTGCCCGGGCAGGCTAAAAACTGCCCGGGCACCCACCCGAGCGTTTCTATACTACGGCCATAGGTTCTCTAAATCCAGAATCCGAAGTCGGCCAGTACGGTTGGCATTCAAAGTGCATAACAAGAAGTGTATTCATCAAAAACTAAGCGCTGATAACTCACAAATCTGAAAAACATGTTTTATTATGAACGAATAGTGTAAAAAACTTACAAAGAAGTCAGGAACCATTCCAGCGATCAGAAAAACCTAAAATGCATGAAAAGATCAGCTAGGTAATTTTGTTTTGTTTTGGTAACACTGTTTTATAGTTAAGTATAGCGTGGTATCCTATAGAGCAGCGGGGATTTATCAATTTGATTGACTGGGAGCCTTCTTTTCAAAAAAAAAAAAAAATCTTTTTGTTTAACACCTAACTCTTGATATAGACTATATAAGAGTTTAACATACCAATGTGTGTTATACGTGCATTTATAGAAAATTAATACTTTCACAAGACTTTAAACGTAAAATTATGCAATTTGAGTAAAATTGGGATTTAGGTTCGTAAATTTTGACGTTTGCTATCGTTTGCTTAAACTCACCACACCAATTATTGCACATAAGATTTGACTGCGATTTCTCTTTCTCAGACCAACTAAACCGATGACACCCATAATAAGGCCGATGATATTCAAAAATAACTAAAATATTATGTTCGGTTAAGAAGTTCTTTAAATGAGAAAATAGGGACTTTGATAAGTACTCAAGCCAGAGAAAGTTAGAATTTACTTCAGAACGATTGTTAAAAAACTGGTACAAATTCTTACAAATGTATTGATTAGTATTAGTAAGATCCGAAAATAATAATCGAGTACCACTTTTGTATTTAAATGATTTTTAACACCGCACCGTGCTCGGCTTTATGGCCAAATCGGTCTTTCGGACTTCGGGCCGAGCTCATGCTCGAATATCGAGATAGGGCTCGTTTTTCGCACTATTCTAGTATATACGTAACAATATGAACAAAACCAGCAAACAATGTTGCTATTGTTACTTTCTTTTAGCACCGCCCACTCATATAATGATTGCCTATTATGACTCAGTTGACTGTATAAGAATTACTTACCCTCGCAAATAACAGAATTCTTAACAATCTTGGTTGGCCGCCGAGCTTTAATTGCAAATCGATTTGGGTCGAATAGAACCAATGTCCCTGTTTGATAGGACACCAAACCACTAATATAAGATAGAAGATTGAAGCAGCAACTCCCATAACACCCAATACGACATGGTTGATTAGCAGTTTTAAACGTAAATACTAAAATATATGATTAAATTATATTGTTATGGGATGCACACTAACATGAAAAGAGTCCAAACGGGAAGTGCCGGTTCGAAACTTGGCCGACTTACGTCTGTGTGATGTTTGACCCTTGTAAGATATTTTTAATTTTTAGTATCTTCAGTTTCCATAAAATATACTAAAATTATTAATCAGAACCTTGTACAGTGAACTCATTTGTTATGCATACTTTTCAAGATTGTAAACTACTTCGTTCCTTTAATATAAACCGAGACCCTATGCCCTATGAGTTTTTTTTTATACATATTTCTGAATTTTTGAATCCCGACGGATCAAGCCTGGGATGCAGTATACTACAACTTACAGCTGCAAAATTCATTTCGACAGGGGTGTCTCGAGATTCGGTTCACGCTGAAATAACACTTCTTAACTAAGATTCAATCAGTTTAAAGTAACAATAGTAAGAAGACAGTAAGAAGAGTAAATCATTTAAAATTAAAGTCTAGGTTTTTTGGTTTGCATAACTATATTTTAGCTAAACCATAATCCGTGCAAAAGAGATGCGGTACGAAACCCCCAACAATTATTATATTGAAGTTGCAATAAGTAGTCTGCAATAAGAACTAGGTTTATAGCGCAGAATCCCGGGCATCAGTACTGTTAGATAAAAATGAATGTACTTTTAAAGGAAAATATTTATATATAACACCGCAGCCCTCTACGATGCTGGGCTGGACACCTAGACCCTGCTGCAGACTATATAAAGAAGAAGAATCAAAGTAAGTTTGTTGGAACAATCGTAGCTACAGTTTGTGGTAATGAATCCGTATATTCTGTATAAACTAGACAATCCATTTAAATACCGCGGCGGTTGATTCATTTCTCTTCCATTCTTTCTCAGTAAAATTGTTAGTCACCAAAGAATTTAGTCACGCAGTCGGAAAAAAGAAATTGTATAATTGGAAAAATTATAGAAGTCTGGTTGGGTATATATTCAGTTTAGAATTACATTTACCAAAACTATTTTCATTCTTAAAAAATTGAAGCAAACTGGTTTTAAATTAGGTGATCCACACTTCGTTTGTACTTTAAGTTAAAGAATATGGAAATTTGTAAGTTTAACCGCTTTGAGGTTGAAAAAAGAAAAGAAGATCCGACTAATAAGGATGTGGTTCCGATACGACTAGCTGTAGAAGGCTTGCGAAACCCTTACCCGAGCTTACTAACATAGTCTTGGAGCCACAAAAAATACATTCTTCTGAGTCACAATGGCATGTTTGTGTATTCTTGTGATTTGCTATATAATGTTACTCGTATTACGAATTGAAAGAAGTCTCCCATATGAAAAAGTACAATTCTTTAAACGATTTCTAAGTATAAAAATGAAAACAAGCAATCACAGTAACACATTTATTCTGTCCTTTAAATATCATAATTTACAGAATTGGTCTTTATTTAAACTAGATTTTGTGCTTCATTAGACGTTGTTGGCTTCGAAATAGGCTGTGGCTGTGGCTGAAGCGGTTCAGCAGAAGTTGTAGCCTCTGGCAGAGCTTCGGCAGAGGTCGAAGGCTGCGACTTTGGCTGAGCATTCTTTCTTTTACCGCTTTTATTTACACTTCTGGATATTGGGGCAACATCATTATTGGTCCTAAAAATTAGAAAATGTACTGCTACCAAAAGCACATTTTGTTAAGCAATTTTCTAATAACTATAAGGAAATGTGAATTATAGAAATATGTGGGCGGTTTGTGAAAGACCCGATGCCTGTGCCGAGCCCATTATAGCCCCAACAGTTCACACTGGTGATCGTACTGAACCGAAATACCGCGGGGGCAAGCAGAGTGTCTCATTTCTTGTATATAATGTACACATCTATTTTCAACTAGCTTGAGAGTGGGTGCTTTTGTACTTTAAAATATTCATTAATGAGCGACTTACGAGATCAGAACCAGCATTTCCACTAAAAAGAAGATCATTGAAATATAAGTGGCCATGACTACTTGAAATGGAAATCCCCTTTTGTCGAGAGATCCATAGGCTGCTGAAACATTCAGGAATCACATTCAGGAATCATGAAAAAAGGAAAGGTTTAGTAATATTTTTGAAATAATGGTCGACAGTTTTGAATAGATTCATAAAAAGCTTCGTGAATGTTATACACTTATCTTCTTGAGAGAACATGGCCACCTTCGCAAAAAGCAATAATAAATAACTCACTGATCTAAAAAATGAATATAAAACTATGTTAATATTTTAAAACTTACAAAAGAGCCTAGTGCGTAGACAGCCAAGGCCTAAAAATAGTAAAGTTTAAACAACACAGCACAACACAAAAAACACAAGCATAACCTGTATCAAAAGCTAGGTTATAGCCAGGGCTGGCAAAAGTGATGGCCGACACGGCCCGGGCCGTACTTTTGTGAAACGAGGGCCGGCACTCATTTTCGAAACCGATCAACAATGCTCCAAATTTTTGAATTTTTTTTTTAAATTGGAAATTTTGAAATTTCGCAATAGTGGGGCCCGGGCCTAGAAGTTCAGATAGGAGGGCTGGCCCGGGCCGGCCCTTGCCACCCCTGGTTATAGCTAAATTTTGAGCGCGGTATAGGGGGAGTCCTCTCTCCAAAGAGTATTCATTTTTTATCACCGCTTCTCCTTGGTATTCTGCGCCCGAAACCTAGCTCGTGGGAAAACATAACAAACAATAATGTTTCAGCATATTTTGTCACACCATGATTGAACTTACAGCGCCAAATATTCCATAGTAAGCTTTAGCGGAAATTTTCGCCACAATAGCCAAAACGAAACTAATAACCAAGTAAACAATCTGAAAAGAGTAACTATGTGTTACCAGCGATAGTCTATATTAAAGGCACAGTATACTCAAAAATTTGTTGCTCAGTTTTCTACTTTTGCAAATTGCCGCAGGGTTGTGGGGGCACTTTTAGCATGTGCAATGCTCATAACTTTGTTCAAAATTGATGTATTTAAATTCGATTTTCATATGTCAATTCAGTTTGACTAACTCTATCGAATAAAGCAAAGAAAATTAGTAACAATATTTGGGTATACCGTGCATTTAAGAGCTAGCTTTCCAGCGCAGAATCTTTTTTATTGAACACCGACTGTCTCAGGGAGAGCGTGCTGGAAACCCATCTCTTTTTGCAGGACTTATCTAACTAGGGAAGTCACCTTGAGTCTCAACTTAAGGTGACCAATCAAATATCGATCAAAGTTGACCGGGATCATAAAAAATACAGACAGTCGTTTTTTAATTTTTGCGGAGAGCTTTTAGTTTTCGAGACACTACAACCCGCCAATTTGTATTCAGAGACTTTCTTTCAGAGAGACAGAGAGACAGAGACAGAGAGAGAGATTCTGTATTCAGAGACTAGAAATTTCGAATTTTCGGGGTCGCGTTTCTCGAAAACTAGAAGATATCCGCAAAAAAATAAAACGACTGTCTGTATCTTTATGACCCTCTTTCGTCCTATTTTGGTTGATTATTGATTGATCACCTTCAGTTGAAAACATTCCCTAGTTAGTTTCACTGACTGATTTCGTTTAAGATTAATGTAAATCGGAAATATTTGTAATAAATTAACAAAATCAATAAAATCGGATTCACAACTATTTTAGATTATTTCTTTCAATGTTAGGCGCTTCTATCTGGGTTGTAGCAACAGTTTTGAGAACGGTCCGTGCCTGACGATATTTTACAGCAGAAAGGGTAAACTATACTGAAAATGGATTAAGTCTCTTACCTACCGTTATAGATTCCGTTTTTTGTAGATCGGTTTTTTTCTTTAAGTTGAACTTCAAATCATCGATGCGCAGCATCTCCTCTACAGCAAATTCGTGCATTCTCCACATTTCTTTAAGACTGCATTGAAGATAATCGTCCACCTTGTAGTAGCGTACATAGTTTTTATTTTCTCTTTTAGTTTCAGTTTCTCTCAATAGATGTAATAAAACAAAGAAAAATACTGCACATAAGACCATATGAACGATGAGAACAACTGTAGCACCCTAAGAAGAAACTATTTACAAAGTGCGATGGACGAATATGGTTTTATTTATTTAACTATTTAACTATTTTACTACATCCTCCTAAATTAATCATAGAACCCTTAGCTGAAGGTTGAACTCAGCCAAAATACTTATTGCCAGTCAGCAACATTTGAAAAAACAGATCTAAAATAATGTATTTTGTTTAAAAATGAATTAATTTTTGTTTACCCCGCTTCCACCCAGGTTATTGGACATATAGCCTTTGTTACAGACTATATCTGATATAAACGTACGCTACTCCATTGATTCTTAGATGGCATCGCGTGTTGTTCGTGTGAAGGTGGATTATGTCTACAACAATAAAATTAATTCAAGTTATAAAATCGGGGTCGCAACCGGGCCCGGCTCAAGCCCATCCCCCCAGACAGCCGGTGTCGGGCCCAATCTTCTGCTTACCCCCAAACTCTTTGCTTGAGTAGAGGCTGCAAGGTTTTCAGTAGAAATATCTGTTAAAGTTTGTACGTTTATTGTGTTCTATATTATCATTTCGAATGTTCTGATCGTATTTTGTATGGTGAGTCGTTTAGGATTATTGAGTGTACAGCAGTCAATTTAAGAATCATAAAAAATGTTATTAGAACGATACATTTCCATACCGGCGACAAAGCAGCCAAAGGCTGTAGCAATAGTAAATTTATATAAGTTTGTTAGATCAGAAGGTTGGCGGCGAAGGCCGGTGATTAATATAAGTTATCTGTCTGATCAATGTTTTCGTTTATTTTCGGCAAAATTAGCTCTGACCACCGAATCGATATGCATTGATAATTAAAAACAATAGCAAAAATTGGGCAAAAAGAACATTCAAGTATTCTTTAACACTTTCTAAATACTTTAAGCTTTCGAAGCAACCAACCTTGGCATGTTGTTTTAGTAAAGTGAAGTAAGTGGGTTGAAAGAATGGTTGTGCGGTACTAGGCTAAGTAACTTCACTAGGTTAAAGGTTTAATGAGAATGAATCTCTGGGTATGGGTAAACAAGATTAAATGAGCTATTTAGCTATAGATTCAATAAACTTTTTTGAAAATATAGTCCATAACAGAAAGAAGACTGCAGTGAGCGGTTTTCTTTAAGGTTTCAAAAACCATCGCTCGTTCCGTGGCAACATTAACCTTTCATTATATGGTTCGATGCGCAATTTATTGTTTGTTGTCAGAAAAATATTAGTGCACTAGTTTTATTTTGTATCATATCCAGAAAAACACGTATATGGAATTGCGGAAGCCTACGTATACTACCGCACTCTGCGGTCTTTTGTTTATTGTAGACTATAATATTATTGATAAGATCAATTATTTCTTCTCCCTGTAGCTTGTACTAATTAATTTTAGCGGTTGGTCTTGCAAATAAATGGTTGGCATTTAGGACAGCGTGAGTTGTTAAGATTTTATGAATATTTCGGATTAAGCAATAAACTATTTAACTAAATAATCCTTATTGTTTAAAAGTAATTAGTCACTTTGCTATTGTTTGAGTTCTAAAGTCGATGGGTAAAGGAGCCTGACAGTCATGTCAAAACGGAATTTTTCACTTTGAAAACTGCAATATTTCATTCTGATAGTACAAACTGAGAAACAAAGATCATAAACACTGCATTTGATAAAATATGTATTGTAATAAATATTTATTCGATAAGGTATCATCTATCTTCAATTACATTGTTTTTCTGCAGCTGCAAATCTACTGCCTTGGCTGCATTCACAATGTGAGTCACATTCCTCAAAATACATATATAAATTATATAATATAATGTCAAATTTTCTCATGAACCTGAATTATTTGGGAGTAGTATGTCTAGTTTCACTGTCACTGAACTAGAGTACAGCGGCTCCGCGAAGCGATAATAAGCGAGACGCTCGAAGCTCCAACGCTCTTTTGTGCATGGGAAGTTTCGAAAATAAGACAGGCCCCACCAGGATTTTCCGGAAAACGCTTTTCAAATTACGGAAAAAAGAAGGAAAAATCATCGGACACTGGAATTCCCGGCATCCCTGGGCCCGACCATGCTTTCCGGAGTTTTTCTCTTGTTAGATTGTATATGTTTGTACAAGCTTGCTTTAACCACTTGTCGTACTCACTTCGGTGAAGTTACAGGCCGGCAATTTGCACAATTTAGCACCATTGGGTCCACAGCTGAAGGGCCAAGTGTCGTTAGACATTTTGTTTTTTAGTTCAAATGACGATTTGTTATCGCAATAGCATTGGGTACAGTTCTGGAATACAAGTAGGAACAATATGTAAATAGAAGGTAAAAATAGTTTTTAATGTTTTAGCAACTACCATGTATAGGGGTATAGTCGGTGGATCAATCGCTTGCAAGATGTTACGGTACGAACTACGAATTTATTAGAGATTACTAGAGTAATTAGAGCAAATATATGCTCTACTTTTAATTTATAAGACCTTTAACTGCAAGCGATTAGTCCGCCGACTATAATTTATAAGCAACATTTGGTCTCTCCATGTGAGTATAGAAAAGTAGCATAAGACAACTATGTGATGGTGCCTTACCATTCCAACTCCTAATTGTTCAGAACAATATGCGATAGAATTGTCGGCGCAGTTCAAATGCTTGAAATTCTTGTATGCTGCCTCAGCTACAACTGCGAAGAAAACCAATACCGCCAACTTGAAGAACATTTTCTGAAAATAGAGTATACTTAATGATGTGAGACTAATGTTATTTGAAGCATAGCGTTTTTAGTGTTAGCCTTAAAGTTTGAAGAGCTTGTTCAAGAATGAAATTAGTTATTGATATGAAGTCTTTTATACAGACCGTTTTGTTTAGAATTTAAAGTAGGCGAACATATTGTCCACGTGGCAGTTGGATGAACTGTAACAAATTGCAGTCTGTATCACGCTAACTGTAAGATATGTTTCCAGCGCGGTACCCTAGGTTGTGATAATGTTAAATAAAAAGTAAGAGTAAGGATTGTCCAGATGCGACTAAGAAAAGTCTGAATCCTAATATTCTTAATACAGGGATGAGTTTAATGCCGCAATTATTTATGCAACAGAACCATTCAAGTAAATAACTTGATTACTATATTGTGTGTCAATAATTGCATTTTGTTACCAAACAAAAGTTCTTTGATTTCAATATAGTCGCGATTGAAATCAGTGGAACAACCGTAAGAAAGTACAATATTTTACTTTGAACTTATAAATTGAAAAATAAAGAACGTGAAGAACACATTTGATAAAAAGGCATTGTACCAAGCTATTATAAAAAAGTATTTTATTGCCGGTAATCGCAAGTTTCACACAATATTTGTATACTTATAGGCGCAGAGTTTCGGCCATTCATTTCGGAATCTTCTGAGCAAAGACGACTCCTTTCTAATATTCAGTCTTCGGGGGCACGAAACATGGGATAAATAGTGAATATTATTAGTATTATTCATTACTGATGAATTAGATATCTATCTTCTATTACATTTTTCTTCTACAGCTGCAAATTTACTACCGGGTCTGCGATGAAGAGTACCAGTCACAACCCTAGAATAATTTTGTTTTATGAATTTTCAACAAGAAGTCCAATTTAATTATTAGAGAAGCTCGATTTAAAGCTATAGGAGAACTATATGTGAGATAAATACGTCCTTCATTTAGAATGTTTCGAAATAAAAGTGAAATAAAAGTGTTTCAATAAATTGTTTTCCCTCAGCTATTTTAATCATAACTAAGTACAGTTACATTGTATCTAAAAGCAAATTAGAATCTAGCATAGAATAGTCCATAACAAAAAAAGACCGATCGGTGTTGCTGAAGGTTTCAAAAATCGCTCCTTCTGTGGCAGAATTAAACTTCCATTATATGGTTCGATGCGCGCGTAGAGCCTTAGCCAGGTTGCCAAATACGCCTGGGCTGAGTAAAAGCCAACATTTCAAGCCAGGCCATTTGATTAGCCTTTTTTCTTACTATTCCGACTATTGGTTCTTCCTTGCAAACTGTAATAGAACTGTCGGAGCACTACTATTGTTTCAAATCCTTGTAAGCTACCTTAACTATCCCTGCGACAAAAGCCAAAACCGCCAACCTCAATAACAATTTCTGAAAATGTAACTGAGTATTCGACCAGCGTTCTTATCCTTCAAATGTAAAAAGATTGGCAACAAAAGGCGACGAAATACGCGTCATATTTTGGTTGTAGAAAGCTACTGTAGTCTTCGCTGCAGCACCAGCCAGGATTGCAGTCCTTCACCAAATTGTCCCAAATACGTGGGGAAAACTTTGCAGCACAGACAGAATTTAACTTAGGGCAAATTTTATGACAGCATGAACGAGCTTTGAAACACGTCTAATATAGTAATTGAGCTGCTGGTATACTGTAACATTTCAGATATTTTCTGTATTCCAGAGCGAAAACGATAATGAAACGAAATAAGGAAGCTCGTTGGATTTTCGTGAGGAGGCACATATATAAGAGCAAGTCTATTATTAGAAAAAAACCACAGACCAGCTCAGACCAGATTAACAAATCTGGTAAATTTCAATACATATTGGTACCTTGTAGCTCTTTTCAGTAAGCGTAGTCATGATCCGACAAAGAAAAATCCGGATTTCGAAAACTGTTTTATTTCAGGAAGTTGAGGCAAATTCCCAGGAAGCTCTAACTAATGTGTTTTTCATTTAGTATTATGCGATGAAACAATTGATTTAAGTAAGCTTTATTACATCATTAAGTGTCAATAAGTGCATTTTGATACAATAAACAATTGTCGTCGTTATCGTCGTTTCTTTCAAAATAGGCATGGCTACCATCAGAGCAGCTACAGTGGCTATCACATTCCTAAAAAACAGTAATGAACAGAATGTTTTACAATTTCGGAACTTAATTTAATGGAACAAATTAATTACTTTATATCCAGCCTTTAGGTGCCAAACGGTACAACTCAATTTTGATAAAGGAATCTCACTGCGTGTTTTTGTTGTTATGCGTTTATTGTTTTTCGTAAAGTTCAGAGCCATTTTCAATGAGCTTCCTTTTTGATATTCCATTATTATACTTGAATCGTACTATAGCTGAAATTTTTGAATAGAAATGAAATTTAAATGTATAAGTAAAAGGTATGTTAATAGAGCTCCGGAGATTTATTGCAGTGCACCCCAACCGAACCGCAGCTTTGTTTTGCAGATACAATCTTCGCTTTTACCGGTGTAAATGAAGAACTTACTCTTGGAGTGTTACATGCTACAAAGGCACAACATTTATATGCGTTAGGTCCACAAGTGAAGGGTACATATGGTTCATCCTCATTAATGGGCTTTACCCCCTCACAGTAACAGGGTGAATCGCACAACTAAAACAAAATTATAGTCTTCGGGTGAATCGTTTGCAGAGGTGTGCTGTAGAAGTTAGAAGGAACGCGGAAATCGAAAGAAAATGTACAAACACTCGATATAATTGTGCGCTGCTCGCCTTATAATAAATAGACTTTTAAACTACATGAGATTTGTCCGTAGATTATATTATTATCAGAATTGAAACTAAGAAACGGGTCAAGACCGATTCGTTGGTCTAAAAAATGGTAAATCAACCAGCGTTCGGAGTTGTCTTTTTCATATGCCGTTCTTTTCGTATTTCATTCGAAATATATCAATAAATTATTAAAATAAAATAAGGCATTAAAATATTAGATTCCACAAATCCTAACCATTGATTCACAGAACTTGGTTTCTCCTTTCTCGCATATTAATTTGAGAAAAGTGCCGTTGTTTCCTATACCTTCAACAATATTTGTCAGAAGAATGACGAAAAACAGTTCGACGAACATTTTCTAAAATAGATGAGGTGTTTTCGTCAAGTTTGCGTAATTTATTTGAAAAATACGGCCGGGAGTTATGTATGACAGGGCTGGGAATTTGACGGGCCGGCCGTGCCTGGCCGAGGCCGACTTTTTGGGAAATCGGCCCGGGCCGGGCCGGGTCCGAAAATTTAAGATGCGGGCCGGCCTTTTACCAGCCCTGGTGCATGACAGCATCTGCGGATAAAAGTCGTGGTATTGAGTTGAGAGAAGTGAATTGTGAACGCTGGGCGTCCGGTTATATGCAGACTAGGTGCAAGCTGGATACTGATTAAGTAGTGCAAGGCCACGTCAGCTTATGCTTACAATACGCGTGTTTAGCCTGGTCGTTAGAGCAATGGTATCTAAATCCGTGAGCATCTGAGGTTCTTGGTTCAGAGCCATGTAACTGCAGAAGGTTTAAGAAACCAGTAGTTAACTTATACCATGTTTTGTACACCCTAAAACTAATTGCCAGCAAGGCACTTCTATGTTCAGAAATTCCGTAATGGAAGGCAAAAACCCTCCGAACTGTAGTTTTTGCTTATATATGTTTTGTAGTGGTTTGGCCAGAAAATACAAATTACATCTATGGGTTCTTCTGATTGGGCGCACTCGGATGAATTAATGTTCACTGTGCATACAACATGATTGTAATAAAAATAATTCTTGTTTCATTAAATATTATTTCCAAACATATTTATTTCCCAATAATAATAATAATAATTAATCAGTCAGTCTGGGTTCCTTGTTCCTTGAAACAAGTCTTTCCAGCGACATAGTACTTGCTTTTACCATTACACGTACAATAGCTATCGCATTCCTAAATTATATGAAAATAATTAATAGTTCGCATATATATAGTCGTTATCAAGAGCTAGATTTCCGCGCAGTATAGAGCGGTATTATATAAAAATGAGCGAAAATTTGTATATAGGATCCTTTTGTTTAAAAGAACTCTCATTTAATTCTAATACCGTTTTTTCAACAGTACACTGCGCTGTTAACCTAGCTCTGGTGACAAGCTACAGTTGCATACATGTAATATATAGTCTGTTTCAAAACCTAGACTGGATGGCTAATGTCTTAATTAGTGCGCGGTGTTGCAAAATTTACATTTACACATTGAAAATTGGACAGTGCACAACCTTTTTGAAGGCAAAACTTGGCAACATCACCCATCGAGTATAAAGCAACTATAGTCGACGGACAACTTGCTTGCAGCTAAAGGACTGCGAATGTTGCGCTGGAGCGCTAATCCTTTTGGGTTTCAGTCGAATACCCCTTAGTATCCGCGCTCCTTTGCAAAACTGACCGTATACCCCTGCAAGCAATCCGTCCGTCGACTATAATGCCGAAAAACACTGAAAACTATCTTTATGAAATAGACTACGGCCGGCCAGGGCCTGGGCCGAAAATTTGAGAAACGGGCCGGCCCGGTCGGTCTTTTCCCAGCCCTGACGAAAAATAACTCTTTTTACACTATTTGACAAATATCTATCATTTCAGTTTCCACTTTGATTGCATCAACAGTTGCCCAGTATTGGGGAAGTTTGGGTGAGTTTCACATTGTGTTGTCTCGTCAGTGTCAGGTATTACATGTTTGTATAAAGTTGTATAGAAGTTGTAATATTACATATAACGTTATTTATTCCCTTTAGCAATACAAGGATGACAGTACAGTTTGCAACAGCAGTGTCTTTCTTGGATCGCAGTACCAGTGAATATATGACGAAGCGCTTGTCATTTCTTTCAAATCATAACAAATTATATTTGCTTGCATCAATAGAATCAAAGCGTTGTTAGGCCTAATTCCGGATTGGGACGGGGGAGGGATCGAAGCCACAGTCTCTCATTCTCACGGATTCGTAGATCGAATCCCTAACCATTAGGCTATGGAGCCCCATTTAGTTTACATTTATTTAGCATTTAGTTTCTCAAAAATATTAAATGTTGTTTATTTCAACCTTGTCGTACTACAATAAGAATAATGCTACTAAAAGTGCCGGCATAGCTTCCCGATGAGCATTTCTCAGTTTTATTTCAAATAAAAACGGCAGACTAATCGCTTGCAAGTGGTTACGGTACGAACTACAAATTTATTAGAGTTCATGGGAGCAATTAAAGCAAATATATGCACTAATTTGAATTTATTAGATCTTTAGCTGCAAGCGATTGGTCCGCCGACTATAAAAACGGATACTACATACCATCCCGATGAGGAATTCAGTTGAAAATATACGATATATATATTTACGCAACATTTAAATTATCTGTTTACCCCAGGGGATCGCAAACTTGCGGCCGGCCTGAGTGTGAGACTAACTACGTGCCTATTTGAATTTCCCGCCTTTGATAAGGGCCGGCCCCTGCGGACCCTGTTCACTCTTGTCCCCGTCTTTGTCCCATTCGCACCGATCACTTACAGGTTGTCCGCCCGGTTCCACAGGTCTTACTGGTGCTTATTCCGGCTATCCAGGAGGTTATGGTATGGGAATGGGAATGGATCCAACAATGTCAGGATTAGGACCTTATGGAGCTGCTTACGGGTCAGATAATCTAAAACTAAGCAATAACTCCATATTTCGTTCTCAGAGTAACCTTAAGTGGGATTTCAAAGAAAATCAGATTCAAAACTATATCAGCGGGAGTTGCAAAATAGTAAGGTTCTGAGTTGTTAAATTTTCAATTTTTGAATGATGATTGCAACAATGCGGACTTTAGGTTTTGTAATATATAATTGTTATCTGAATCATTTCTATAAACTAATTCTCTCCCCCTCAGGTCTTTCCAATCCCGTACGGGAGGTCCGTTTATCCGCCAGCTAATCCCTCCAGCCCACTGTCACTATTGTATATTATCCTCAATACGCCCCCTTTTTGAGGTTTTTAGGTCCCGGGCCGGTTTTTCCTAACAAAACGGCAGATCCGATTATGAATTACAATAGAATTAGGTATAAAAGTGATCTAGATATGAATACTCGAGTCCAGCCGCGCCTGAATATAATCACTCAATAGATTTTGTTTTGCTTTTTGTTGACAGCCATGTTTAAATTGTTAGTTGGTGAGTTCTTTAAGAGACTGTTGCTATCCA
Organism: Phasmarhabditis papillosa; assembly: GCA_034691345.1. Classification (NCBI taxonomy): domain Eukaryota; kingdom Metazoa; phylum Nematoda; class Chromadorea; order Rhabditida; family Rhabditidae; genus Pellioditis; species Pellioditis papillosa. The sequence continues at coordinate 18,788 of JAQGAV010001714.1, forward strand.
AGTTGTTTTATTGAAAATATTTATCGAAATAATCTTGTCTAAGTTTCACAAGCTTTAAAAGTTGCGTTCCCTTGTGTATGTTCGATCACCAGTGCTGGGAATTTCACGGGCCGGGGCCGAATGTGAGCATAGGGCCGAAAATTCAAAAAGTCGTCCAGCGCAGTGACAATTTTATGAAGAAAAATCAACTGATTTATGTGAATATTTTGATAAATAATATCCAAAAACATCAATATGTAAAGATTTTTGCACTCTTTATGGTTATAGTCGAAGGACAACTTGCTTGCAGCTAAAGGACTGCGAATATTGCGCTGGAGCGCTAATCCGTTTGGGTTTCAGTCGAATACCCCTTAGTATCCGCGCTCCTTTGCAAAACTGACCGT
>JAQGAV010001715.1:0-19169 GCA_034691345.1 Phasmarhabditis papillosa
GCGAGACTGGCAAGTCGAGCTATTCTACCACAAAATCTGAACCACTAATCCAGGAACCATCGCGTGGCATTGGGAGTCTATTTAACCTATCTCCATAATCTGGGGAAAAGGTTTATATTCTCTCAATAATATATACAACATTATATAAATCCCACTGAAAGATAACAGGTATAACACGCAAGTGACCAAATGAGTTAATTTGCTCGCTAGGTGTCGGAATGCGTGGCGGTGTACTGTTGATTTCGTGGCGGGACGCACCAGCATTGCAGACCTTCACCAAATACGAGTTAATTCGTACTTTTCAGCACAATCATATAAGTTTAATCGAATTGACTCTTTGATTTGGTTTCATTTCTAATTGTATATTACGGTTAGTTCCAACTCTCGTTAAACTATGTCCAGTAACAGTAAATATATTACGTCGTACATTCCTGAAAATACAATCTTACACTATAATTAGATCCGTTTGGTAACAAAACATTGATCTTGTGGATTTTATAAGACAACTCGGCATTCGGCAGTACTATAAACTAGGTCTCTTAGTCAAGATTAGGACTAGTTTGCTAAGCATGTTACAAGGCACGTCACTGCGGTCAAACAAATTATAGGACTATGGTATTTTTCCAGTCTCAATGTTTTTCGGAAGAAATTCAAAAATGGAATGAATAAAGTGAGTCAGGTGGTGCATCAACATTTGGTCATTTGAATCTGCTAAGTTAGTGACAACAAATATTTAAAGTATGATTGAGCCTAGTGGTTATAGCAGCGGTCTCTTCATTCTTGGGGATCTGGGGCTATGGGCTTGACTCCAAGAAGGCTTGAAAAACAAGCGGCTATCCTATGAGGGCCCTGTTCTGGAAATATCCTCTTATTCCTCTTATTCTCTCAATAGGCCCATCGAGCACATGCATATAATATGCATCATATTGTTTAAACCTTCATTATATTCCAATTTACCTGTTAAATACAAAATATGGTATAAAAAGAGCCACTGGATAAACAGCATTGCATAGATCACATGAATATACCAACAATGGATTCCTGTTTATATTTAACCATTTTGGTAATTCCCAAAGAATGAAAAATATCAACTCAATAACAACAGAGAGAAAAGCCTGTAACAATTATCTTGTATATAAAATTAGGATATGCAGTCAATAAATAAATCGAAAACCAATAGGCCCCTAACAATCCATAACTGTAGGGATTTAGGTAAGGTTTCGTTAAAGTTCACGGGGGGTGCGAAACGCCGACCCGGGACGGCCAGCTGAATTGCCATTTCTGAAGCTTCTTAAGAAGCGACTAGAGTTGGGATTGTTAAATTTAGAATCCATTACTCCAAATTCCTTAAGTGAAAAATCACAAACGTTTGTCGAGTAATTTTAAATTTGCGACACCTTTCAAATTTCAGTTCGAATTACCTGCAATGTCATTTTCATTTCTTTATTCGTTCTAAAGTTAAGGTTTCCTCTAAAATACATGATAGATAATAGAGATGTATAGGCAGTAAAGTTAAAGAAAGCCGAGAAATAGTTGGAAACACTGTTGAAACTGAAATTAAAAATAAAAAAAGACTTGATTCATTTGATAACTAGAGACATTTACTTTTGGGTAATGAGCGTTTGATTCTGGTGTGTCCTGAACCAGAATTCCCAGAATAGTCAAAGGCGATTGCTCTTTTTCTTATAATCAGATCTCGTAAACCCTGAGCTCGTTTTAATACTGATCTTTTTAAAGTTTATTTGAAACGTTCAGCATCATAATGCATTGGCAGTTTAATAGTTAGTAAGAAGAAAACCGAAAGAAAGAAGGCAGGTAATAGTAAGGTAAATATTTACTCTAGCAGAATAAGTACAGAGACAATAATTTATTTTCTCCTTTGTTCTATTTTTTGTACTTATCAATTTTGGGTAGTAAATAAATAATTCAATCAATCAAATAATAAAGATCAACAGTCGGATTCAGCAGTAACACAGCCGTGTTAATAAATGTTGCAGTATTTTGTCTGAGTAAGACAGAGCTAAAGCAAGTTTGTAATCTGCTGATATCGCGCGCGTAGAATTCAAGCAGGCGCAGTGTTAAAAATGACGAAATACGCAGCATACACGGCCTTATTACTGTTGAATCTGATTATAGTAAGCCACTTAAATAAAGACAAAATAAATAGAAGCATTAGAGAAAGTGAGTGCATGGAGTAGAATAATGGTCTTCTGATGTGGCTGTGGCGTGGATGAACTTGAAAGGACAGACATGGGAGACACAGCATGCCCATGGTGGAAAGGGAAGAGCCGTGATACGTAGTAGCTCCGCTGCTACATATTTGTTTCAAATAATTTCCAAACTTTAATTGGTTGACAGAGCAGACAATCCTGTGCTTTACTGTGCTTTATGGGACCAGATTTGTTCCAATTGAGCCGGCGCATTCCCGTCTAATGCACATTGATACATACCTGTCTAATACTTGATAACCACTGGTAGTATAATCAGCGTATATAAGCAGAACTTCTTTATAAATAATAAAACCATAAGAACGAGAAGATGAGATAAATATTACAAGAGAAATATATAATAAAGCAAAGTTTAACAAATAAATCTAAAAATAAAATGTATCAGATGCTCGTGAAGCATGGAAAGTCAAATCTTCCCGGTAGCTTAACGATGTTTAACACGTCTGATGATGACCCGAAAGCGGAACTTCTTCACTCTGGGTTTCAAACAAGTTGGAGCTTCTACTTACAATGTTATTGACAGGCCTTTGCAATATCATAAAAGGATATATACTTTTAATTCATTATATTTATTGAGAGAATAAAAGGTCTTTTCCCGGTCATTGCAGGGATAGATCAGATACCTTAACAATGCCAAACGATGGTTCAGATTTGTGGTTCAGTTGTGGTCAGGGCTGGGAAAAGGCCGGCCCGTTGCTCAAATTTTCGGCCCCGGCCCGGCCCGGCCCTAGTCTAGCTTATATTTTTAGCGGATATTCTTCAAAAAAGTTAGTTTTCATTCTATTTTCTGGTAATAACAATAAAAAATGCAGTAAGATTTGCCTATTGATGTTTTTTGATACTATTTATTAAAATATTCACCTAAATCAGTCGATTTTTTTTATAAAAATTATCCCTACAAGGGCCGACTTTTTGAATTTTCAGCTCTGTGCGGGCCGACTTTCCAAATTTTCGGCCGGGCCGGCCGAAAAAGAAAATTTGGGCCGGCCCGGGCCGGCCCGTGAAATTCCCAGCCCTGGTTGTGGTAGAATGCTCGACTTGGCTAGGCTCGCACTCCCCCTTCCTCAGCCCAATCCTATCTTAGGTTACTCAATGAAAGAACAATATGAAATAGATAAAAGAGTTATGTAGACGGAAATATAATGAGACGATTACACAGAGAGAAATGCTACAGCTGGTTAATCCTAGCTGTTTCGCGTATCTACCGTAACCATCAAAAGCTGGCCCAAAATGATGACTGTTGACGTTTTCTTGTCAGTTCGCATAAAACTTTTATTTAAACCAAGCATACAACCCACTGTGCTGTCTCTGCACTCTCTACCCCGTATAAGCGGGGTTCTCAAAATTGCTCGGCCCGGCCCATCGGGCCGGGCCGACCTCCATTTCAACAGCCGGCCCGGCCCGGCCCGGACGGGCCGACCATATTTTTGAAAATATTTAATTTTTTTTTCGATAAATTTTGAAAAAATGTCGAAAAAAATTCAAATTTTATGAATATTTTGCAATTTCTTTGCATATATGCACCAGGAGCAAAAAAATATGTTTATTATCAACTATTGTTACGAAAAAAACATTGGATGGTACATCGTCGGCTCACCGGCCCGAATCGGCCCGGCCCGTTTGAGAACGCCGGTATTGTAGACCCGGGCTGGCCCGAATATAAATGTATAAATGTAATGTTATTTTTGTTACGAACATTAATATTCTTAATAGTAATTGTCGTGAACATATTCCATTTAAAATGGGGGGCCCGCCCGCATTTTCTGATTTCTCAAAAAACTGGCCCGGCCCTCATTGCTGCCAACCCTGTATGAAACCACCAAAAAAAGTTAAACCGCTGCAGTTCCGAACCCAGGCTGCAGCGAACATAAATGAAAAGAGAAGCACTGATTGAATTTTTCTTCTGACACAACTACATATTTATTTAATTCAAAGGTGCACATAATATATATATACTTTATTTCATAGAAATGAAAAAGTGGGAAACTACAACATAGGAGACGAAAGATCAATTTAACAATACTAAACTAACAAACATTGATAATTACAAAACTTGAATACAATAGAAATTTACAATAATGGTATAGAAAACAATAACAAATTAAAATATAAATCATTACAGAAAATAGAAACACCTAATACAAAAAGTTTTGCAAACCAACGAAAAACAATACACACACAAAAATCAATGAAACATTTACGCAAAAAATAATTTATCCTTATAGGTTTTCTTTGTCCATTTCTTGAATATCCGCTAGGCGACTTCTCTTCACCAAAGTCCACGCTGTCCACATTTTCCAACAGTGATTCGCGGATTCGTTAGTCTCTGTTGTTTTCTTAAGCAAGAAGATTAGTACAAATGTAGGTTAAATTTAACTATTGCTCCCTAACAGGTACAAGTACACCTCAAATAGCAAGACAATGGGTGTCTAAGCCTAATAATTGAGATAAGAAGTGTTGCATTACATGCGTATACATGAATTGCAAAAATAAAATTTGAAAAAATATTGAAAATAGCTATAAATCGAGATAGGACAGCTTACCGTGTTCCTCCTCGTATCCTTGGTGTCATGAGCAATATCCAGACTGTGGCTTCAAATTGATCGAGCTTGCCGTCAGATATTTGAATCTCCTTTTCCACAGATTCTGCCATTGAGCTCGCGACTGCAGAGCAAGTGGCGCTGAAGCCGTTTAAAACATTCTAAAACAAATATAACTTTTCTGTAATGAACAAGCAAATACCACGGTGTCGTCTCTCAATTTTGCAGCTGTTTTCCCAAACTCATCGGCATTCTGCGAGAATGTACACCTGCAACATAAGGTTACCATCGGCCTAGATATAACTGCACATGCCTGGTTGCTTTGTCAATTTCGGATACCCGATCACCATATGTTTCACAGCTTATCATCATAGCCCTTAACTGAAAAAAATATGGTAAGATTGGGAACCAAATGAAATATAATAAAGAATAAAGGTAAATTATCAAACAGGGGTTTATTATCGGTCTGATAATCAACTGATTAATTCAATAACCAAATATAATTACACGTGGAAGTAGCTAGGCGATCGACCGAGACTCTTTTCTTATTAACACATGTATATTATGTTAACATGTTAACATATGTTAACGATGATTAACAAAAATATAGGCGAATTTCAATTTTTTTTTTTTTTTTTTTTGAAGAAAGAACAAAGAATATTCAAGCAAAAGTTATATTTCAATTTTTTTTTTGTTGTAAAAATCACTTCTACTAACCAAGTTAGGGAAAGTTTTGTTCATCAGGCCTACTTTTGTATATATTCAACCTACAGGCAATAAAACAATAGGATGATACGAATGATTTAATAGATAACATATGAAGCCACTAAACACAATTTACAAACCGTAATAATCACAGGGAACCACCAACACAATTGTTTATATCTAAGAAATATACACATGATAGTACGATGGGGATCTACTGTGGAGGGGGTTGATGGGGAGGTTGCTGTGGAAACTGCTGACCGTACTGAGGCTGCATAGGAAACTGGCCATACTTAATACAAAATAGCATATTGACATGAAACTCAAATAGAAAGTACCTGTTGCTGCTGTTGATAATTTGGAAAAGCACCTGGGAATGTCATATATGGATTGGCAAAGTTTGGTTGGAACTGTGGCTGATAATATGGCATTTGCTGTGGCTGAGGCTGGCCTAAAGTTTTATTGGTTAATACTGAAGTGCAACAAAGATATGTAAGTGGTATCGCACCGTATGGAACAGCTTGCTGATAGTACGGTGGCATTTGAGGAGTGGGCATGGTTGGTTGTTGTTGAAGTTGAGGCTGAGGCTGTAGTGTGTTAGTCATTGACGAAGACTCGGCTAAACACAGCATCTACGAAGCGTAAAAAATGATAGAAAAATCTCACTACGGAAGAACTAACGTGGGATAAATTACTATTAACTACCATTCACATAAAACACACGAACGACTTAGGATTAAAATATATTTGAAAATTCACAAACCTGATGCTATACTACGAAGAAAACAATCAAAGGATAAACATATTTCATTAATTAAGCGATAAATTATTGAACTTAGTTGTCATTGATACATTGCACACTCGGCAATACTAACCTTGCAGATTGGATTGTGTTCTAGGAGGCGCTGTAGGGGCTGCAGCCTCCTGTGGTCTGGGTGGTGGAGGCCTGGGTGGAGGAACTGCTCCAGCAGCTGAACAAATGCGAGATTATTTTCAAACAACATACATACCACTGCTTGCGCCACCAGATACAATATTTATCTGCATCTGTCGCATGAGGTCTTCTTTTTCAGTTTGTCGAGCAAATACAAAATCGCTTACTTTTTGTTGTAGTCTAACAAGAATAGGAGTAAGGTCATTGTAAAACTGAAAAATTGGCATTACGCAACTCATGCGGTAAGGCTAATACCTTCGTTCCTTCTTCCAAGTTTGATTTCAATTCTCCAAAAGTGTCAAAACCAGCGGCTAGAAGCTTCAGAGTACTCTCTCGTTCCGCACCAGTAGTCGAATCGGACTTTTCGGCGGTGAGTCGAGTATTCCAAGTCTGAACATCAGAAAGTTAAGTCAGACTAAATTAAACACCTGAATATCCGCCATAACGTCCTCTTGTAGTTTGATACTCTGATTGACAGTATTCTTCAAAGGACCGTAAATCTAGGAACATGTACGCTGATGCTAAATCGGAAACTACCTCATCTATTTTCCCCTTTGAGATGCTTTCTTCATCAAGAAGATCGGAATCGCCCAGAGCTTTGAGGAAGTCATTGGCAATATCGCAATTGACATTTTTTAAATCCTGCAAAAATACTCTCCTAATTAACCTCGTTAAGTTGCTTAGCTAACCTTCTCTAATTTTTCCCTCTCAGCCTTAAGGGACTGAACTTGCTCCATTAGGGAGCGAAGTTTTTGAACGGCCTCTGTAGTTCCACCAACCACATGAGGCTGTTGACCAGGAATGGATGCTCTCAATTCGCTCTAAGGGAAAAAAGGAATATCTCGAAATTAAAGAAATCGTACCTCGTTTTGGCTAAGAAGTTCGATTCCACGTCGATTCTTCTCGAACTTTTCACGGACAATATTATCTGCATTAGAAGCAGTATGTAGAATGCCACGATACTTTCCAACTTCCTAAAGCAATGATATAAAAGAAATATATATATATATATTGTGCCGTCATTAACCCACTTGACCGCACTTTTTCTATAATCGATTAAATGTTTAATGTTATTATGAGTCAGGCGATAGCGAGCCGCTAACTTAGCTTATTTTTGTCAGCGCAGACATCAATTATTTGGTATCGTATATTAATTCATTAAACTCTTCTTATTATTATTATATATTGAGAGGGCAAACATATATATATATATATATATATATATATATATATCAGCAGGTAGCACTACCTGCACAAGTGGACCAGTAAGCTGATCACTGCTCATGCGATTCCATTTCCCAACAAACTGAGTCCGCAACTTTTCATCACTCTCCTTCTCCTCGCTTAGCATTCTGTGTGTCTAAAAACAGGCGTTTATTTATGTAAGAAAGAAAGTACAACTTCATCAAGTATTTCTTGATTTCTTTTGTACAGCAATGGGAGATCGTTAAACATTCGAAGTAACTCAGTGATACCACCAGCCTGCTTCACCTTTAAAATAAATTTATAATGAAATAGAACTAAAAATCTCCTTCACCTTAGCTGATTTTTGCTTAATAGACTCGGGCAATGTTTCTGTTGAGGTAACATCGTCCAAAGCGGCCGGCAAGTTGAGCGAAGCCAGAATACTAAAATATGATTGAATTTCATACACCTGCGATAGGATTACCCATTCATTAACTGAGTGTGCTCACGAAGGCGGCCAGATTCGATATTTACCAATTCACCCTTACGTCCTTCATATGATTGCATTGCATTTAAAACTTGCACAGGTACCAAATTAGAGAACATGTCTGAAACAAAAACATATACAGAAACCAAACATAAAATACCTTTGTATTTTGACGAAAGGGGATTGTTAACAGGTAAGGCTTTGGCAAGCGCTGCACGAGGAACAACGGGCAGAGATCGAAAATCCGCTACACGCTCGTGATACTTAAATAAAGATATATTATAATAAAAACGTGTAGCTCACAATAAAATCATTATCCTTCTTAGCTGATTCATATGCTTTTTTGATAGGTACAAGCTTCGTAACAATTAACCCAGAAGAGAGGTACCTACAATACACTTTAGAACATTTTGCGAACATATGCATACTTTGTAGCCGTATCTCCCAACTTGATGGCTTCACCTAAACGCGAGAGTTGCTCCCCATACTTTCGCTCTTCAGAATTAACTTCAGCTTGGTGGAGTTGCGCTAATGCTTGGAAAGCGAATGTCTTTCCGGATAATACATTTGGCCATTCCTAAAAGTTTTCTACTGTGAAAATGCCTTCCGCAGAAAATAGCTAACCTTCTCCCAGAGTCCTTTGACAGTGTCTTTACCCATAAGCTTTTGAGCCTCCGAATAAAAATCACCTGCCTGAGCAGCTATCTTAACTAATGCACTGCTTTTCATCTTATCTGAAACAAGTAGATAAATTTTACAATTGATTGCCTGATGAACCTTTCGAAGCTTTGATATAAATGCACTCTTGTGCTTGAGCGACCATCAATGCAGAAAGAGCACACAAAGTATCAATACTTAGATCAGGCGTAGTGTCTTGAACGATAGCCAACACAATATCGCGGAGCTTAGCAAATACACCTAAACGTACATCATATAAATCCATTGTGAAGAAGAAAGCGACCCATGAGTGATGCAGAAATAAGATCATAATATATACTTTTGGTAAGGAACATAAGGATACCTGCCGACTGCTGGAATAATTTTGCAGCAGTTTTGGTTTCATCGTCAGTATTCAATGGCTGAGCTGAAGCTATTTGGGACATCAACGCTCCGCAGTTAAATAGAACACAAGCGCGTTCATATGATGCATCGGTAACCGATATGGAGGCCTATAATAAATACTATTGAATAGAACATGCACCATAACCACTTTGCTGAAGAAAAGTCCTCCTTTATCAAAAGCATCCTTCCACTTGAAAATGATAGGGTTCTGGGTAGCGGAAATAATTATCTTCGACTCAATGGCGACTAGCTGATCATAGTATCTAAATTTTGCAATGTATGAAGAAATAAATACAGGCAAAGCAACCTAGTGAGAATATCAAGATCCGACTGGTGACGATCCTGTGGCTGACAAACTGCTCTGGAACGAAGCTTATTCAGTTCCTAAAAGAACAAAGATGAATACAAAGGAACCATGCGCAGTCACTGTAACATTTACAAAAACTACAACATAGGCTTAAAATATTTCACCTGTATGGCTTCGGTAATCTCAGGCTTCCTGTCTTCCGATGTGTTATATACAGTGTCTACATAGGACGTCAATGGTTTAACTAGATCAACCTCATTAGTTGACTTTGTAGGTACAGCTATGAACCCGTACTGGGACATCTGAAAAATTAGATTAACGGGAAATAATATTAAACAGAAAAAGATGAATACATTGAATTTTGATAATAAGCTAAGAAAAGTGACTCAGTAGCATGCGATTTGCGAAAGATATGAAAAGAAAGGCAGAAATAAAGGTGGTAAGGATGATTCACCACTCCCGGCTGCGATTGAACAGGAATGACGTAGAGACACGCCCACTAATACACAAGCCGATCTTTAAATGTGTTCATTATAATATTAACTTATACTTATTAGGTGATATCGAGGGAAATTAAAACTATTTAATAAGAACTATATTTCTTTTTTTCGGTTAAGCTTCTATTTCTTGCCATTCACTTGACTGGTGTCCCCAACACAGTTCGAGAATATTTTCGCTAAGGACATCAAACAAAAGAAAATGATCAAGACTCGTAGAAGAAAAGGATAATTAATATCATTTGCTCCAATAAATGTATGTAATTTGATGAAATATTTTCACGAGTCCACGAAGAATACGGCAACGTGAATTCAAATATTTCGCAACTCGAGTTTCAGTGATAACGAATTTTCTCGCCGCCATTCGATCTTGGCATTCATGCCGTATGGCCGGGAAATTGGATCCGGCTAGACCAGAGCTGTTAACCCGGCCCAGGGCTGCGTATAGGCCGGCCTGCGACTTTTAAAAATTGGGCAGGCCGGCCCAGGCCGGCCTGCTTGGGTCTTTTTGACTCAACCGTCATGTCAAAATAAAGCATAAGTAAATGTTTCATAGTGTTTGATGAAGTTTTTGGTAGATAATGTGACGTCACGGGCCGAAACAGGCCGGCCTGGCCCGGCCTGGCCCGGGCCGGCCTTTAAAATACGCAGCCCTGACCCAGCCCGGCCTACTTTTTTGCAACTGGGCCGGGCCGGGCCGGTTTTCAAAGCTTTTTCTGCAAGATCCTGGTTTTTCAAGAATTAATAAGCAAATTTTGGGTATTTTTGAAAAACTTTGTTTTTGAATTAGCCATTTCTCAGCACAAGGAACTCATTGAAAAATAACAAAACAATGGTTCGGGGTGGATTTGAACCCGCGACCTCTCGCTCCATAGTAAAGGTTCATCATTTACCTTATTAACTACAGGTGGCTGACGGCCCGGCCCAAGATTTGGAACCCAGGCTGGGCCGGGCGGTTAACAGCTCTGGGCTAAATCCTTGGGCCAAGGGCCTTGGTACCAAGTTACCCTCGAAGACAAACCTTATTCATCAAGCCTTATATCTCCGGGTAAACTTACCTGTATCCACAAAATAAGCATAAGAAGCTGCCCGTAAGCTAACCACAACCCCCTAAATTATCACCCCTTCAGCAGATCAACCTATTTCTATATGAAACAAAGAAAAACATTAAAAAATGCGGAAGGCGGAAGGTAAAAATTACGGAGGAATACGGAAAGCAAACGACGGAACGTCCGCTAATCCCTGATATACTGTAAATTAAGAGGTCCATCTCTGTCTTTCGTTGTCTTATAAATAGTAAATATAGCCAGTTAAGCTTGGTGCTATCGCAGACACATAACGATTCATAAACGGGGAATGCATATATTTATTTATATCAAAAAACGTTAAATTTGCCAGCAGAATAGAATATACAAATATCCAACCACAATAAAACTATAATATTCATCCGTTACTAGGTTTGTCACTTCGTGATGAGTTAGACAAATTGGGTGGAAAATTTGGGAATCCCAGAAATCAGAACTGGCAAAAACAAAACTATTTTCAACTCCATTTTGACGGTTCTGTTTTTACCCATTCTGTTTCGTGTAGTCCCTTGAATTCTCTATGATCATTTTACAGTCGCTGATATTATTTTTTATCCTGCTTACCTAGGCAAATTGTTGGTTGGAAGGGTAAGCAATGTTGTTCCACAAACTACTATACATGAATGGTAAGGTAGTCCCTGAGCTGCCCAACGAAGAAATACTCTTATTATTACATATAGAGAGTCTTTTTCCAAATTGAAAAAAAACATTTATAATTTTTCATCAATAAGAGTTAATGCTTCCAAGCCACCTTTACCTCTCCATCCCCGACTCAATTAGGAGTCAATATACTTTGTAGGTGGTATCTTCTATGAACTAAATAACTGAACCGCGGACTCGTTGATTAACAGGCACTGCCTGAAAGAATCGGAAACTAAGTTAGTGCAAAGAGTTGTGTCACGCAAACTAATATATACATATATGTAAAACATGTCAAGAAATTATTCTATATGCAGCGTCTGCAAACAGAATAGTTATGATCGCAACACCAATTATACAAATATAGTTTCTATATCGATTATAGAGTAGTAAAAATCTACAGTTAGTTTTACTAAATTATATTAAACGCTTTGAACCGACAACACAAAGCTTTCTCTCTACTTATTGTGACTGTGACTTTTCCACTTGGCACTAAACAGTATAAGAGTACATCGACATTAACAAAGAATAACTGTTGTTTCATACAAATATGGTTCGAGTAACATATACGGTTTTTGTTTGCCCTCACCATTTCAGTATTTGCAAATATAAGTTTTGTTAGTTCTGATTGATGTCTTGATAAAAGAGTACATTCTATGATAAAGTTCGGTTAGGCTTGAGAATTGTTTGCTTGTTTACTGATAAGTCCATTCAATCAATTAATGTTTCTTCTGTCTAACTAAACAAATAAACTGATACACAAAATAGTTAACCTCTTAGCTATCTTATAGTTAGTCGAAACCACCCTGACGACTATTGTCTAAGCATGAATCTTACATTAATCTTATTGATTTGTATAATCTCTGTGGTGGCAAAGAATAACTCTAGTACAAAAATTGTCAATAGCGGGTATGTGTAAAAAAGTTATTTTAGTACTTTGCAGTATTACATTAATTATTTATATCTATGTTTTATTTTTTGTTTCATTCTTTTTCATCGTAGACTGGAAATGGTTCCCACTAAGTTAATTCTTGATTTTTCTAAACAAATAAATATAATATAGATATTAATATTAATAATAATTATAATTTACCCTATCTAGAAACGGAGCTGTGCGTGGCAAACTAGTGCATTCATATGGGGGACACAGCGGCTATGCATTTCTAGGCATACCGTATGCTCGACCACCCGTAGGCGAATTAAGGTCTACATCTAAGAAATCACTATTTTATATATAAATATAATCTTTTTAAAGTTGCTTTATACATGTTTAACTACCTTAAATTTCATTGGAGTATTTGGTTCTTTTATTAGCAGATGAAACAACATTTGGATGAATGGTAGAGTACATTTCCCATGAAATAACTACTTAATTACACTAACAACTCTAACATCTATATTAAAGAAATAGATCATCTATAAAACTTTTAAACAATCAATTGATAGTTTTCAAACTATTCGACTTTGATAAAGAATTAGAAACTTGTTCATAATATAATGCTTAAAACAGTAATGAATTATTTAGGTTTAAAGCTCCCCTAACAGTGGAAGAATGGACTGGTGTTTTAGATGGAACAGTTTATAGATATGGTTGCATATCGGACAAACTATCTAATCTGTTAGTAAATATAACAATAAACGAATATTGTAATTAATAAACAAAACTACTTATAATTTCTATTTAGTAGATATAACATATCCGTATAGGTAATTAAATAGATAACTTGCCTTTCGTAGGATTCCTGTGACAATAAGATCTTAAACATTATTAATGTTTTTTAGATTGGATCCTAAAGTAATGACAACTGAGGACTGTTTATTTGCTAATGTTTTTACAAGTGCCAAATGTCTAGAAAAAGTATGACACTTTTCTGTTTTCTATTTTTATTGTTATTTATTTATTCATAAACGTTTAGAATTTAAATATTCATTATTATTCAAGATTTTAATATTTAGCAAGACTGCCCTGTTCTAACTTTTGTACATGGAGGATCATTTAAATATCTGTCTCCGCGAGACTTTAACGAAGAAATTATTATCAATAACTTTGCCAATGAAGTAAGTATTTACAGTTTCATGGTTGTTAATTGTTTTGTTTTTAATAAGGACACATAGATGGATAATGAGTTTAGCTTTTTGTTGACCGTTTTAACTTTATAAACTATATATTGAATATAATAATATTTACTTATAATAATATGTTTAGGCTCGTAACATAGTTGTTGTTTTATTAGCCTTTAGAGGTGATCTTCTTGGTTGGATGAACCTGTCGCCTTCTCTTAACACTTCTGCTGACACCAATCTGTCTCTAAGAGGTAAATTATACTTCCTTTCTAATGCAAATATTAATGCTAAACATATTTAAGGATTCTTTATATTGATACTATAAGTTGTTTTTATTTCACATAGACAGCTTATCCTTATTGTTAATTTAGACAATCTGGCTGGTCTTGAGTGGATTAAGAAAGAGATACGGTACTTTGGAGGAAACCCTAATAAAGTAACTATAATGGGACATAGTAGTGGAGGCACTGTTGTTGAAATGGTAAGGTCTTTCTAATGTAAAGTAAATCTAATTTCTTTATTGTTATAATATCACATGTTTTGTATCAAAGTCCTTAATTGAAAAGCTTGTCGCATTTGTAAATGTCATTCAAGGCTAATGCATTTGCAGAAATATAGAAACAATCACTCAAATCTAACTTTTTATAAAATTTCTTGCAGTTATCTTATCTACCAGCATTTCAAGGACTGTTCAATCAGGTGGTCTCCATGAGTGGATTCGATTTTGGAGGCGATTATTCTCCCAGTGGGTGGTCCTAGGGATATAGTATAAAAATAGGAATAAAACTGCAATTTCAGTTGGAAACAGCAAGTATTCACAGATTTTCGCTGTCAGGTCCGGCTGTGCCACCCAAGATGAAACGTTTACAGAGCTGAATGCCGTTGAAAAGGTTAGAGGGAGCTCGGACCAACCAAAAAGTTAATTGAGTTTTCTGTTAACATAAAAAGTTACTACGATATAAACTGATTATTATACTTCTTTTAAATACAACTTTTAGTTGCAAACGGTTTCGAAAACACTATTCTGCTGTGAATTGCTGCTTCATTCTTGTTTTGGTTATCTGCATAATATGCCTAGTTTATAGGTGTTAGACTGTCTTCGTTCACTCTCTACAGAAGAGATAATATCATTGTTA
Source organism: Phasmarhabditis papillosa (assembly GCA_034691345.1). NCBI lineage: Eukaryota > Metazoa > Nematoda > Chromadorea > Rhabditida > Rhabditidae > Pellioditis > Pellioditis papillosa. Next base: position 14,870 of record JAQGAV010001715.1, read on the forward strand.
AACAGTGGGAAGGATGAAGCCGAAGAAATCACAGGACCATGGATAGACGGGTCTACTGGGGTAAGAATAAGTATTTAAGAACAAATATAATAATATTATTAATATAAATTAGTTTTACATTAATCACAGAGAATACTTAAAAAGAGAGACTAACATCAACTGAATACAAATATATGCAAACTTGTATTTTTACAAATAATAATAATATGTTTTGCTATATTTTATTTATAGATCTTTCCAACATATCAAGAGATATTGAGAAAAAGTCGACCACCAATAAACATGCTAATTGGAACATTAAGCGGTGAAAAGAGAGATATAAGGTTATTATTAGAAATAAGAAACATTAAAAGTAGTTAAATACATAAACGTTTAATTAGAATAATTGTAAATTTTTTGTACGGTGTACACACACACACACATATATATATAGTTGTATATCTGAATATACATGTGTTTTAGAAGAATTATGGCTTCAAATGGTACTGTATTAGTACCAGACAGATTGTTAGAGTATTGTGACCACCTAGGACATGAATTACAATACGAACAACCGGAGAAGTTTGCCGATATTTGCTATACAACCTACAGCAAAGGTAATGACTATTTTAATAGACCTCCCATATGAATATACTCAGAGAAGAGAACGGAAATGTTGGATGATGATAAAACATTTTACATTCATTCAATCAATATAGCAAACTCATTGGTGGAAAAGGCTAACGTTTATATGTATAGGTAAGGAATTCTACTAAACATATTAGGGAACATGTTCCATTTAAATCTTCAATTGTACTAACTTTTTACATTTAATAAGAAAAAGTATTTTATATAATATAAATGTAATTTAATAATAATATTAAAATTTTCTTTTTGTTTTATTTAGTTTTTCCTATACGGGCGGATCCCAATCATGGTCAAAGTTCAGCCCTACAACTGGATTCGGACCAAGTCATTCGCAAGATCTAGTAGGATATTTATATTTTATTTATTTTAATAAAACTTTTAAGATATACGTAATGGGTCTAAATAGGATTAATTTCACAGAACGTGATGAGGAGATTGACAGAATATACAGCGGTATGATAGCCAATTTTGTAAGCAATGGAGATCCCTCCTATGGAGGTTACAACTGGAATAAATGGACCACCCAAGATATGAACTATTTTAATATTGGTAGGTCTGACATAGCTAGTTTATTTGGCACATTCTAGATATCTACAAACTATAAGATACATATTTAGATTTTGATGAAGAACTGGTAATGCCCGGTAACAAAGTAGGTTACCATAAGGAGGCATTTCATATATGGAATTCAACTTTTACAAGGTAATACATTACAGCCCTATCCTAAACTTAGTTTACTTTTTTAGGCAACAAATAATTTTGCGAATCCTTTATAATCAAATATATAAATAAATGACTTTAAAACCATAATAACCTTAATTTGTTTAGTGTGGCCGGAAAACAAGGTCCTTTGAAGGAGTTTGCTAGTCATGCAGATTGCTACTCCATGAGATCCGTTCTGCTTAATATAGGTTAGTCCAAAGTAGTTATATATATATATATATATAGAACTATTAATTAAATGTAAAACGTTAATAAATTCACTTGTTAGATCATTCTGGCAACCAGTTAATATTTAGAAATTTTTTAAGGTATATATAGAAAAAAGCCAAAAGAAAACAAAGCAACATAAGTTATAGCCATAGCTTATAGGTAATACTTAACTTTTTCTTGTATTTCAGTAAATATACCATATTTTATTTAGCCTCGGATTACCAGAAAGTTTCACAAACAAAAAAGTCGTTGCTTATTGAGGAAGCTAGCTATAAGTCATGGAAAGACTTCTTAGCTCACTTAAAGCATATAAGAAGATTGACTCTAGCTAAAAGAGATCTGCATTTGTACGACTTTGAAGAAGTCACCCAAGAAGGTAACCATCCAATTAAAAATAACTATTATTTTCTTATAGGGTGGTCATTTGGTGAATGGTTGACACTAGGTGGTCTGCTTGCAGTGATTTGTTCTGCCATGATCCTTTTTGCACTTAACTCCGGAACCAATAAGGACTATATTAGTTACTAGATATTCTTCTGTTTATTTTCTTCTTATTTTAACTAATAATAAGTATAGAACAAGTTTAAATCATATTATTATAATAAAGTATATACAATCCTGATTTTCAGTTAAAAGTGACAAATTAATTGATACACAACATAGGTGAAAAGCAAGCATACGGAATGAATGATGCACTGAAAGCGCTAAAATAAAATAAATGTTTAAACGCATAGTTCACCCAGGTGGTCCCCCTGGACCACACAATCAGCTTTTACAATGGATACTCTGCCAGTACATAAAATCACCGTACTCAAAATATGTTATTGTGCCTAAAATAATTGCAATGGAGTAGTATTAAATGAATGATAAATGCAAGTAATATGATTATATTAAGTAAAATATATCGAAGAATCGTGTAATTAATTCTAATGATAAACCCGTAACAGGTAAATAAGTGATATTGTAATAGCGATGTTGTTTAAACCATCTGACGGTTTGTCTGTATTGATCGAATACCATAACCACCATCTGACCAACTATCTTCATTCTAAATTATATTAATATTAATATTATAAAGTTTCTTTTTAAATGTACCTTAGCTAGGCTTTCCTTGGCAAATGCCGCGTCTCGCTCTTGATAGTTCTGCCACAGTCGAAACTGTTGATCGTTTAAGATATCCGTCTAAAACAAATATTTAAATAAAATATATATAAACAAATATGTTTTATAAGTAGCTGTATTGAATTAGTTTTATGTTTATTTCCTCTTATGAGGTCGTCACCGGGACCCACCAGCGCGTTATCTAGCTCCCGCTCTCTTCTTTGGTAGGTGGTCCTTAGGATCTGAGCATCATTTAAGCGTCTTCTCAGCCAACCTTCTTCTAACAAAGCATCATTCTAAACATTATATTAAGATGTAAAAGTATGATAATTTTGTAGTTAGGAGTGTTAATAAATATATATTAAAGTAACCTGGTCACCCCCGGTGGTCCTTAAGTGTTTTACAATTTTCTCCATTTGTGAACGTAGTTGTATCTCCAGCTTCATAAGCTCACGGTTGTTTTCGATGTGACGGCGAACCTAAAAACAGTAATTCTTATATTTTCATCTTATCACTATAATAGTAAATGTTCATAACAAAGGTATTTTCTTTAATAGTATATGTATCTTTATAATATTATTAACTAAGTACCTTTCCAGCTAAGACAGGGTCATGCATCTCAACCATATCTAGAATATTCCGCCCGATGCGTTCATTTTCATTGTAATTCATATGAATTGGCTCTTTCTCTTCCTCATAAGTGTTAATGCGACGAGAAACAAACGACGACTAAATATACAAAGTTAGAAGTTTTTTAAGCACCTTTTAACTCTAAACTATTTATTTAAGTTATTTAAGTTGACTGAAATTATATTTGTTAAAACAGTATTCTTACAATATCTTAAGATACATGATCATATATAGTTTATTTCATCTAATTGAGGTGAGAAAACATGACTTGTCTCTTCTCTTTAACTAACTATTATTACCCCTTATTATTAATATTAATATTATTATTATTATTATTATTATTATTAATTACTTACCTCGTATCTTCGTTCATCATGTTTTTCTATCTCTTCTCGGGCGAGTTCCTTACTAGACTTTTGTAAGGATAACAGACTGGGCGATAAATTATTTAAAAACGCCGATGTAGTTAATGAAACTGTCGATGGAGCCAGCGAACACATAGATGTAGATCTAAATTATATCATCTGTATTTTTCACGACGGTAGGTCAACAGAAAATTAATTTATTTTTAATCGTCTGTCATTTTAAGCCCTAATTACCTATTTAAATGATCAATTAATAGTCCTTTTGGTTTGGCTGGCACTGCTGGCTTTTCTTTCCTAGATATGATAATATCCTCGCGTGACATTGAACGTTCATCTAGTGGCATCGGATGTACCTATAAGTTATTTATAAATAAAATAAAATCAATAAATCGATATTCTTTTAGTGATATTCTGCTGACTCCTTGCTTCCCTCTCCCATCCTAGCCATTTTCGTTTACAATACCGCTTTAGGAATGCGACTGTGCAAACAAAACAGAAACATTATTACTCTGTGGGGTCGTCGCCACCCGCGTTGATTACATACTTAAGGGTAGGTCGGTTTCTAAGCTTAAAGGTACCTAGACACGGGTTTTTAATGTTAATTTCAGATGAAAGAGCTAATTTTGCTGATTCTAATTATATAA
>JAQGAV010001716.1:0-19159 GCA_034691345.1 Phasmarhabditis papillosa
ACTTGTTTGTTTATTGTCCAGTTTGGATGGTCTTCTGGTTGTGGGCAGCGCGCTCCTGAAATTATCGATTGTTTGAAAAATTTGTGATTTTTTATGATTTTAGATCATTGTATCTGAACATCTTTTCAAAGTTTAAACGACGAGTACGCAGAGTCGATTATATTTTAATTCCTGAATCTATCATTTTTACAAATTGGATCTTTTTTCGGTTTCTTAAATTCGATGAAATGAATAACGAACCTCTCCTTCCTTGTTGTACAGCGTGGTGACAACATTGGCTCCGATTCCCCAGGTGTTTTCACCGTCGAAAACGAGGGAATCTGGAGGGTTGTGGATGCCTCCCTGGTCACGGGCGTAGATCTACAATAGGAAAATTAGTAATACATTATTTTTTCACAAAGTATTTTGATATATTCACATAAAAATAACAATTTCTGCTAGTTGAAGTGCGCGGCACAGTTTTTGGTCTACAACAAACCTTCATGGTCTTTCCTGCCTTCAAGACAGTGTTGGCTGGGATTGTGTAGACAATTTCTCTTCTGTTTCCGTCGAGCTTTCTCTTGAGTTTGTGCTCTCCGAGGTTCTCGTCTTTGGTTCTGTGGGTGTTTTCAAGAGTGATGTACTTGCCGTTAGGGTCACATTCGGCGATGGTTACATTACCCTAAAAATAATATGGTTTTACATTTTCATGTTCGCGGTAATTTATAAAACAATCACTACTTGTTCTACAAAATTTACTAAAGATATAGTGGATGGTGTTTTGATTATCTGTTATTCAAGTTGGATACCTTAGCGGATCTCTGGAAAGTGGTCTTGGTTGACACTTCTCCTCTGACAGAGCGAGTAGAGTCCGTATCTTCCTGTTGTTGGAGAGAGTGGGTCTTGACGACTTGTTCGACCATTTGGCGGAGTCCAACTCTTTAAAAAGAAAATTGATGACATATTGTACAATTTTGTTAATCAATGCATTGAAGTAAAAGAAAAAGTTGAGTAAATAGCTTTGTGAAATAAAAAAAGTATAACGTTTCATGCTTTGCTTTCGTACATACCTGCTCTCTTCTCCTTCCAACATCTTTCTGTAGATGGCAATTTCAGCATCAAGCATCTGCTTGGTGTCAAGAAGACCTTGGAGTTCTTGAACGAGAGCCTGGCACTCCTCACGCATGCGTCTGAGAGTAGCATCTCTGTCATTGAGAGCCTGTTCATATTGTCTCTGGTCATCGGTGAGTTGGTAGTTGAGTTGCTTGACTTCGTTCTCGAGAAGGGCGTTCTTGCCCTCGAGGTCTCCGAGTTTACCGCGAAGATCTCCAATGTTGTCGCGCATTCTTTTGACTTCTTCGCGTTGGTAGTTGGATTCCATGGCGGCACGGTTGGCTGAGCCCTGGACTTCGGAAACCTGAAAAGGAGCTTTTAGAACTATTTTTAAATATACTTTCAGTTTCAAATGTACAAGATATTCACGGAGTTTCAGTTTTTTCAATTAATAGTATTTGATATGATATTGTTTGTCCTATTATGCAGAAATTAAGAGCAGAATACGTTAAGAAACAAGTGAATTTCAAAAACTATAAGATTTTTAACCGATAGTACAAATACTTCGTTCCATAGTATTGAATAGAACCCTACCTTGAGCTTGTACCAGCTCTCCATGTCCGTCTTTCCTTGCTTTGCGATGTAATCGTACTCGTCCTTGATGTCTCTGATAGCCAAAGCAAGTTCGTTCTTGAAGAACTCGCGGGTGTCGGCTGGTGCCTGGGCAAGAAGTGCGTTAAGCTCCTTGACTTCCTGTTCATGGATTCTTCTGAGGAATTCGAGCTCCTCAAGGAGAGTCTGAGCCTGGTTCTGGAAGTCGATGCGACCAACAGTTTCTTCATCGAGGTCCTGAAAGTCGTTAATTGTTGATCGTAATTGTTTTATTATAAGAACCTATAAATTGAAATATTTTACTATTTATAAAATGTCCTACTGTTCTTTGCACCAGTGGTTTGCCCATTTCTCTTGAACTTACATTTCTGGCCTTCTGGAGTTCATCCCAGATTCTGGCGTTGTCAGCGTTGAGTCTCTTCTCCTCATCGGTCAACTGCTTCCATCTTAAATTTAAATAAATGTTTCGTACCAGCAAAACTTATATGTATATATATATAGACCTATTAACTTTTGATATTGGATATTTTGTGCAATAAATATTCAATAATGCTTCAATATTTACCTGGCTCTGAGCATCTCGAGTTCGCTTTGTGCATCAGCGATGGCATTGGTCCACTGAGAGATCTTCTCGCGGTCGGCTTCACGTCTGTGCTGGACATCTTCGTATCTAGAACAAGATTCTAATAGTAACTTGTTTGTTTATAATAGACTCGAGGACTTGAATCAAAACTGTTTAGTATTAATTGAAACATTCGAATTTTGTAAATCTATAACTTTCCAGGAAGTTCACAAGTATTTGTTAGTTCTTATGATTGAAATTGGTATTTATTGATCAATCGTACATTAGCCTTCAAATTCCCCCTATATCAATCCATTTCCATCAATGGCAGCTTTAGCGGCAAGAGTACGAATTGCGGTCGTTTAGCGCCAACTTATAACCGGTTTGTCAAACCGTCATTTCGAATTTGTCGTTGCATAATAATTTATATTATAATGGGTTGTTCCCCCCAGCCAGACTGTTTTGCGAATTTAAATGGTCAGAAACTTACCAAATACAATTGATTTTGCGCGTATTTGTGTTCGAAATGACTAAAACTACGCAAAGCAGTGAAAGCACTAAGCCGCGGTGTAAACACCTTAGCAGGCAGCGTTTTCGAGAAAAGATGGGGGTATTCGTAGGAAAGAAACATGTATTTGCAAGAATTAAAGATTAATTTTCGGATTATAAAAGGTTCCCGATGCTCGCACAAATGCATTTGCTAACATTAAAATATGAGCCCTTTCAACTAACAATAAAAAGTGAAGAATATCGCGTATTTCATTTAAAAAAGTCATTCTGAATCATATTTACCTGCTTCTGTACTCGGCCAGGTCGTCTCTGAGACGGGCAACTTTAACGTCGATTTCGGCCTTTCTTCTGGCAGAGTCATCAATTTCCTTACGGGCTGAGGATAGAGATTCGGAGTACTTGATCTGAAAGAAAAATTGTTTTTTACTCTCATTTTACGAATACGTCTCTATTTTCTCATTTCTGTACGCTTTGGGTCCCTTATCTTAACAAAAACCCATCAAAAAGGCGAAACGCAGCGATGGTGGCCGTGTGGAGCGGCCTTGAACCACAAATATACACATCAAATGCAAATAGTAGTAGTAATAGTAAGTGACACAAAAAGGAAATGAAAGAGTTATGTAAACGAAGCAGACAGTTTTAACCCAGTTTCTCTGAGAAACTTATAGAAAAGGCTGTAAAGCTTTTTGTTTTCAGTTGATTGTATTATCCAAAAGTATTGCAAAATCAATTTGTTCACGTTTAAAGGTACTTGTTTTAGACGTTATACATTATTCATATGAAATGTTTAGTCTCCAGCATTTTCTCAAACTTTTTGATCAAGAGTAAACCTATAGCTTTATGAAAATTCTAATGCCACGGAAGTAATTGTTGTCGATTCTGTTTTCTACAATCAATTCGTAAACTTTTATTCACAATGCATTTAATTGAATTGCTCTAGGTTCAGTTTGTAATATTTTGATCTTTCCAAGGTCTAACGAATTCAGCCCCCACAATTAATTAATCAGTCTTCTTATCTCAACAATTATATTGACACCCTTCCTAAGGACCTGTGCGTGGGTGTGGTGGCTGCCACCAAATTATGCACTTGTTTGGTAGCCGATGAGTAGTCAGCAAAACATTCTAATAATAGAAAAAAGGTTGCAGTCACTCAAAAATGATAATGAATCAGCTTTGAAACAAGGTATTCTAGGCATTCAAGAAAAACAAGGAGCTTTTCTCTATTTTTGGCACACAAATATGTTTGGAATCGTTTGTAAAGCGTTGGCGATCATAAATGATACTATACTCATGTGTATGCGTGCCACACCCAAACAGGAAAACAGGCATTTTTGAACTTTCGACGTTGAGAACTCAAATAAGTAACAAAAGCTGCAGCTGGTCAAAAAGCACCTTTCTTTTTAATCACATTTTGCAAAATAATCGGATTCTTAACAGATTAAAGAAAAAACTGCTATTTCTAAGATAGCACAGCCGTGCAACGGAAATTAAGGTATTCGGTGAAATACCAAAATTTAAAATAGAAATGATATTACCTTAATGTCGCTGGTGTCTTTTCCCCATTTTCCGCGGAGATCGTCCAAATCGGCAACGAGCTTGCGGTTCTGCTCTTCGAGACGCTTCACACGGTCGATGTAGTTTCCGAGACGGTCGTTGAGGCCCTGGAATAGGATACTTAGACAATGTTTATTTATAAAAGTTTAAAATTACATAAATTTTTCGGTTATAACCTGAAAACTTATTTTTATTAGTATGGTGAGCATTAAACATGGACAAACCTGGAGTTCCTTCTTTTCCTTGTCGGTGGCCTCGAGGAAAGACTTGGCAGCGTTGGCTGAGAGGGCTGGTGAGATTCCTCCAACGGTGGCGGATCCCATTTCGGTTACCATCTTTAGGACACGGCCTAAAATTGTTAAATTACATAGTATATTCAAGTTGTTGTCCCAATTTTTCCTGGATATTGTTTTAATTTTCCCCAAACCTACTCGAAAATATGGAAGGCTGAAAATCTGTCCAAATACCCAAATCCGCGTAATTCTCAAAATTTGAACTTTCTAGTGTTTGGAGTTCGCTAGTTTCGCTGTAGGCATTATAGCTAGTTGCTATTTCTGGCTCTGGTATAGGTGTTTCTACAATTTCCACTGGCACAGGAGGTGCCGATGTTGTTTTCCGACTCGGTAGTGGAATCTGAGGTGCGTCAACTCTTCTTTCAAGAATTTCGAGTTTTGTAACTTCCGGAACAATATCGTATATCTGAGACGTAGATGGAGCTGTGTATGCCTCCGGGACTGAATCATAAAGGTGCGTATTGATTATAGAGGTCCTTTTGGGTTTTGGTGGTTGCTCTGCAGGATATTCAAGATACAAACTGTTTCTGGATGAGTGTCCTGGTACATCGACGGGCACTTCGTTAAAGAACTCTCTGTGAGATAGGACTTCTAAGGATTTAGAATGATCATCCGAAGTGTAACGTAACACTTCCGGTGACTCGGCTAGTTCTGTAGCGAATAAAGTTGGTGTTGAAACTGCCATATTTGAGTTGTCGGTTTTAGAAAACCCAGTGGCTGGTTTGAAATTTGAGGTAGCATTGTAGATTGAGGATGAGGTAGAAATTTGTGAGAAACGCTTTTGATAGTGTCCTTCTTGCGACGGAGCTCTTGTATTCTCTAGACGAGGTCGATCCTCATGTGATGTCGACGACTGAGCTGATTGTGCTGATCCTGGTCGCAGTTCATCTGGCACCTTGATTTCCTGAGTCTTCTTCCGCGACTTATCCTTCTTACTGCCGACTTCAAACTGTTTCGCAAGCTGGGCTACGCTTTTCTTGACAGTTTTGACTATACTCTTCTTGCGAGGACGGGTCTCCTCGAATACTTCCATGAGTGGCTAGGTTTGGTTTTGCTGAGTTTCTGGAGGATAAAATTCAGGAATTTGAATGTTGACAGCCGGTTGTTGTGTGAGTGATTGAGTGTGCTGTTATGTTTAAGACCTTATCACCTTATGGGCATTCTTCTCGCCCAGTTCGTTATCGTAAACAGAAAAAGGAAGATAGCGGGCTCACAACTATGGCGCCAACTATCCGCCAAAAGAATGCTGCAACCCATAATTCACCATACCTCCCACACTCGTAATGGGATAATAAAGAACCAAATTTTATGGTTTAATAGCTTGTTAAATTGTCTAGTCCACATGAGTAGACTGCTCAACTATGTACCACACAATTCCTTTAACAAGGGACCATCCCGAATTTTAATGAAATAACTATTTCAGGAATATTTCAATCTAAATACTAAAATGGGTTTATTAAGCAATTCTTGAACACGTAAACGTTGTCACCTCAAGTTACCCCAGTCGCAAGTTATAGAAACCCCCAAAACATCTCATTTCCAAAAGCAAGCCTCCTATTCCTAAGGTAACCTACACACCTCCTGAGCTCCTAACGTGATCGGCCATCTTTAATTGTGTGAATAAATTATAATATTATCGAAAATTAGCAGAATATACAGTTGGGATAGCGGTCGGTTCAGCGGTGGTTTAGGCCGTCGATCGGTCCTAATTAGAACTATAATAATAAGAGAATGGAAGGGAAATCGGTGAGATGATGATCGTGAAGAGAGATAAATACTATTAGAGAGATCAGACAAACGGGACACAGTCCTTGAAAAGTAATAAGGTGTCAAAAGAAAAGTTCGTCCGAAAAATAACTTGAAGTGTTGTTTCTGGTAAAATTTAACGATTTAGTTTGATTTGGCTTGAAAATTACTTTTTTTCTTGAAAATTGGGAGGATTGCACTTTGTATAACATTGTAAACTGATCAAGTTGTTTGAATAGTTCTACATAGTTGTATTTGAAAGTGAAAACCTTTCTATAGAAACTCAACATATTTTGAGCTAAAAACATTCAAATATAGAATTTGAATGTCAGATGTATTAGAGTAAAGTAAACAGTATAAGACTGAAAGACTATGACTATTGACTGTCTGGAGAACAGTAATGATGTTCACCTTGTGGTTCTGGTGTAGATGGTATATATTGATATTTGTTGCCGGTTGAATCTTCATGCATTGCTCATAAACCACACCCATATGGTCGTCTCCGCGCAACATTTTTACTCGAAATGGGCGTTGCCGTCATTACTCAACCCGGGTAAAAGCAACCAGTACAAATTGAAAGAATGTAGAAAATAATAATAAAGTGTTGACTGAAAGTTTTACTAAATAAGTTAATTTCACCAGAAACATAACTACAATACAGCTCATAACTAAAGGGTCGAAAGACTATTAGAAGTAAAAGAAGTCTTCTAACACTTTATTTCTATAACTCCCTTCAAAGTTAATATGCTTTAAATCTGAAAGACTATTTAGAATCAGAAAATCATTGCGCATCTACTTCTAATACTGTTTTGACCCTTTAGTGATGAGATGCCTTGTAGTTTGAAAACTTCTTACTAAACTTTGCTTTTACCAAAATGTTTCTGAATCCGGTCTTATTGTATTATCGATATGCATAAGTTTTGCGAAAGAGAAAACAAAACGTTTCAAATAGAAGTTTGTGTTGTCGAATAATCTGTCCGGTTTTAGTGTTTTTAGGTGTTTGGTGGGCGCTGCAATCATCCGCGCATTAAGCAAAAACTTTGAAAGTTATTGAAATTCTGAATTATTATAGGTTTCAAATTGTTATTCACCCGATAGTTATCTATTAATTGAATTACGTAAACTTCCGAATTCTCTTTTTGCTAAAAATTGGACACTCAATTTGGATCATCAAAAGACGTCTTACTAATGATGGTGGAACTTTTCACTTTTATCATAATCGCGAATGTTCTGAAACTAAAAAATGGACTGCAGAATCGAGATCTTTCCATTTTCGCAAGCAATCAATCCCGTTTGACCTGCGCAATAAACCAAAAAACAACAGGAAATGTATTTTTGTTCATATCAGCGAGAAATTATCCTGCAAAACTGAAATATTTTAAGGAAAATGTTGAAAATAAAACTTTGAAACATAAAAATCACACGTTTAGCGGTCTTAGCTCAGAAGAGAATGCGAAATATTTGCCAACAATCTGCGTGTAAGACTAGGCACAAGCAGGATTGTCGAGTCACATTGTGTTAGGACACTGTTTGTTCATTTAGCTCAAAAAACTAACCAGAAATACACATTGTCCGCTTTTTACAATTATTGTGCCAGGTCTAACTTACAATTTTGAATTGCATTCTCTAGTTTTTAAATATATTCTGTAGAAAGTTATGCATTATTGAATAGTCTGCATCAGGAGTAGGGATTCCAACGCAGTATTTTGGAAAGCAGCGACGTTATATATAAATGAATGACTTGATTTGCATTCATTTTATATAGCTCATTAGTTCCCCATGATACTGTGAGGGAAACCTAGCCCTTCACAAAGACGATGGGATTTATGAGATACTTGACGTGGTTCAAGTAACTATTGATTACGTGTTCGCTGGAATAGTTCCCTAATATTTAAAAGATTGTCTGAGATGCAAATGTTTTCATAGTTTAGGCATTGAATGTTGACTTAGAGAACGACGATTTGGGCATTTTGTGGGTGAATTTATCACATTTTTATGTATTTAACTTTCTGTGAATGGTTGAAAAGGCAACATTCGCTTTTTCTTGAGTTTGTTTTCTGCGTTTCTCAAAAAGTGTTGTATATAAAAGGAAATAACTTTTTAGGAACCTCTTTTATGATAGGTAAAACTATTGAATATCTTAAACAAAACCTTCAAAAAATGATGATACAAAAAGTTATTGACTGACCCTTCTCTTGAATGATAGAATCTAAACGTTTATATTACTCAATAATATAGTTTTTCATATGTTTTTCATAGTACCAATGTCAATAACCTTGTTATTACTAATAATAGTAGAGCAATCTAAAAATCAATATACCTTAAAGTTCTTTAACCCCCGCAGGACTTCTAGAAAGGTCCTGACAATACAAATCAATTGTATTAATATCCTGTACATTATTCTGGCAACAATGTTTCTTTCCTATTCAAATCAAACGCCTACTGTAGCTGACTAACGGGCTAGGCGTTCAAACACGGATTTCTCAACAAGAACGACGTTTTAATTGAAAAGTTTCAAAAGAAACTCAGGAATAACTCGATTGAGTCATTATTTGTTATTGATATTTCTCTTTCTAGCGTTTGAAGGAAAGAAAGTTTCAAGTGGTAGCTGAGACACGGGGAGAGAGAGAAAGGGCACCGAACGCAGGTCTTGTTTGTTCGAAACCGGGGAAATACTAGTTATGGTGGAAGAACTACTAAATACTAACTACTAAGGACTACTTAATAATACATTAACGTTACATTCAAACCCATCGCAATACTTCAACTTTTGACCAAATGATCGAACTGAATTCCAACTCTTACAACAACCTTTTAACCAATACCAGCCAACCCTCTCACTTTTGGATAATAAGTTATCCTTCTGAAGAATTCACATACCTCCCGTTCCGCCTCCTGATCCTCCGGAGACATAGTTTCCGCTCTGGCGAGACTGGGTTCGCACCGCAGTTCTTGGCTGGATGGTGGAGCGGTATTGAATAGACTCAAAGTCAGAGGATTCCTGCTTGGACATGATGGAACTGAAATGTAGAGATAGTTAGTTGCTTACAAACAAAACAAAAATATACAAAAAAATATACAAATAGAGAAAAATGTAATAAATAAGCAACATTATCACAAACACTTTTAAATGGAAAGAATTCTGCGCTGTTTTGGTAGAGTTTTATGTATTTGGTTTTGGGATTTGTGTAGAACACCTTTAAGTAGTAAGAAAGAGAGACGGAGGGTGTGGCTGGCTTGGGATGGGCAGACCACTGGCCGATTTCACGATCCGTAGTATCCCCCACCCCAAATACAGCCATTTTCATTGCTGATTCATCAATGTCTAGGAAATCAATGATACCGAGGGCGTAAATGAATAGCGACAGTTTTCTTAAGATTTGACTTTCCTAATAAAAAATTGTGTAATATGTTGAGAAACAAACAATTCGATTATACAAGTTACAAATTAAATAACGAAAAGATTGCTACTGATTTTTTTGAATATTCCAAAAGTCCGAACGTGCGTCTTGCTTCTTCGGAGATTACACTTTCGAAGAGGGTTTCATCATTATTATAGTCTGTATCAATGGTTTCCAGCTCAGTATTAGGGTGCAGCGGTATCAGATGAAAGTAAATGGAACATCAGCGGATTGAGAGCCTTTTATGTAAAAAGTACATACATTTTAATTACTGCGCTAGAAACCTAGGTCTTGATAGAGACTATAGTATTTCAATACATACTACGGGTATAATACTTATAAATGTATTGTTATTGAAGGTGAACCAGTCTACCATTGCTTAGTTTGTAGTACATGGTAAATATACCGGCAATAGTAGGCAGTACGAGTAGAAAATAGACAACAACAAACTTTTGAAACCACCAATCGATGAACATGTTGGAATGTAACATTTGTGAATGTTCCCGGCGCACCGGCGAGGTTCGAATGCCTAATTTGCATATTCATTGTTGGAATCAGTGTTCAGACAACTTTTTGCTACAGTAAGCCGCTAAGTTTTGAATAGGCGCGAGTTTTGAGAATTGTTTCATACAAAAAACTAAACAGTTTACTGCAACAGTAGGCAATGTTATGAAACCCAAATGATACCGAGTGAGTGCTAACGCGAAGGCTTGTAATGTCTTTTTAATGGGTTGATATTACTGTTTACAATTAAAATTGTTTCTAATCAAATGCGTATTTTTATAAAAAATGTAAATAACGGTATAATAAACCGACACTCTAGCATCAGTAAAGTGTCGCTTGCATTTGAGAGGGTTCAATTCCACTTGAGTGCGTGAGTACATACTGTGTTTACGCAATAACACGTTTTCTATAGAACTACTGATATCGAGCCCGGAGGTAGTTACAATAGTATTCGGTATTATAAATAAACTTATAGGATACTAAGGTTTCGCGGAGTTGAGTATATTTAAGTTAATGTATACTTATGTGAAAGAAAATATTAACCTGTGATATTGTATTGTCCTAGCCTTGTTTAAGGAATATTATTATTATTATCATTAAAAGTTAAATTCACAAATTTCGAATGATTGGAAGATTTCTAAAGAATCAAAAATGTTTTTTAAAACTTTCCTAATTGAAAATAACAATTTACCCAATACCCAAACTTAAGCAACTACAAAACAAGTTTGAATTTAAAAATGGGATGACAATGAACCAAGTTGCAAATGTTGCATTCTCCAAAAAGCACTTCCTTTTTGGAGGCCGCGAGGTTTAGTACGTGTTGTACGGGGCGAAGTGTAGCTACTATGGGTGGTCTAATGCGCAGAAAAGTGAACGAAGCCGTAGCAAAAGCCTCCCTTTTCTCCTCATTTAGCCAAGAACCGGTACCGCCCACCTCGAACCCCGACAGATTGGAACTTTGTATAGTGAGTCAGTCAGTCATATGAATGGAAATAGGAAGGCGCAGGTAAGGGAAACTGGCGGTTTATGGTTTTAATATGTATATATCCTGCTTCAAAAAACTGCAAAGAAGACTGCAGAAGAAAAACTTGTCCTTGGTTTGTGAGGTAAAGTGTATGCAAGGTCCCTAACCATAATATATCCGGTATAAGTTTAGTAATCATTACTCAAAAGTATGGGTTATATTATAGGACAACCTCAATGAATATTTTGAATGAAAGGCAAAACAACATTCTCCTCAAAATCAAGGAACATGAATAGACATTTGCCGAGTTCTGGGTGCTTGTGAAAGGTGTTACCGTCGTCGAAGCGGCGGCACCGCCCACTTTTTGCAACTCAAACACAGCCAGAGCGCAAATGTGAATAGATAGTTGATGGGTTGAGGATGATACACGGGGAAAAACTAATCAGCCGAGAGCGGAGAAGCCCGATGGGCGGCCATTTTCATGTTTACATTATCAATTAGATATCATCATCGGTTATTATAACCAGATTGCTGAAGTTGAATAGATTACGTATTGGATTTTGGAAGGTTTTGCATGACAACAGTTTTAACCACGATATTTTTCTTCTTTTTTTGGCGACTCTGGAATTGCTTTTGGATGCAAGGGCGTTTAAAGGTTTAATGAAATGATAACATAAATGAGGTTTATGTTCAAAATAGTTTTAAAAAGGTGTTATTGAGGGGGTTTCCGATGTTTGACCTGCATTTTCTAAGAAATAAATGTGCGAATTCTGAATTGGAATATAGGTGTTAAAATGGCAGCAATGTGACAAAATGAATGGAAAACCTGTCATGCAAATATAGCGATCGAAAATGCTCGCCCATTCCATTGTTAGAAACGACGGTGTGCAGGCAGGCACCGAGAGTCGGGAATGGTGAAAATTGAAGGAATACGTTTTTGGTATTTTCGTTGAGCGAAATAGTAATTCCAAAAAAGATCCCAAACATCATTACTTTTATTTAAGGAAACTTGGTACCTCTGACTTGCACTGCATTTCAGGAATTCAAAGTCAAACATTGGACATACCAGGATGAAAATAGGAAACCCGGGATTGTTCATCCACGACGCCTAGACCTTAATATATCAAATGTTGCTTTTAATCACTTTTAGGGTGATTTTCAGTTTTCTCGTTAGGGTGGCGACGTCTTTGGAAACGTCTCGAAAAAGAAAGAACAGTTCCAGGACGACTTTTTGTCAAAACGCGTGTACCGCTCGTAGTATCACTTATTAAAGAAATGCGCGAAGTGGGACACTTTAAATACTTACAAAAACGGTAGTTAACGCCGATAGGAAAGATCGAGAAAAACATTGCTATTATCCAAGGGAATTTACCGAAATTTGACAGGTAAAGGCGGCTTCTGATTATTCTAGTGGACTTCTTGCTGGGATACAAGATTCTTACATCTAAGTTGGCAGCGTAAAATTATTTTCTGCTGGTTTGATAACTTACGTGCCTGTTTTCATGACCAATATAGGTTCATATTACTTATGAACACCTAGTTAGCGCATGCGCCCTTTCACAAAGCGCGGTTATAGCATTTGAAAGCGGATGAAAGTGCGCACTGGGGTGGTCGTGTTCGAACCAAACACACATACAATACAATACTGATTATTCATTCAATCATGAAACTATTCGAATTGAAAAACTAGCGTCGTTAGAATTCTAAATCGAATATATAACGAAGGTGGCGAAATGTCTAGCTATTATACAAATTGGAGGGAATCGCCGGAATCATAGTTAGATTCAGTAAATTATTTTTAACTACAGAAACTTTGCTAAATACTAAATGTCTCTAATAAATATGAAAGTCATTTTTTAAAAGAAACTGTTTAATCTAGCTTAATTTTTAATAGAATAGTAGTTTTGGCTCACAATTAAGTCTATAAACCGCAACTACAGTTCAAACATTTCATTTGGTGGCGGTCGAAAATCAATCATGAGCGACTGAGTACCGAACCAACTAGTTTTGGGCTTGGCAAACCTAACCTATATATTGACATACCGAAGCGCAGCGCGGCGCGGAATTCGAACAAAACCTAGTTTGGCGCTCACTTTTTGCCTATTTTCGACCGGACACTGTTGATTATTAACCAGTTAGAAACCTTTTTTCCAATTAGATAAAATTAACCGCACACAGGGGTCACTTATGGTAGTTCACCTGGACGCTTTATTTACAAACTTTTCGAAATTGTTTCGAAAAAGAAAGTCTTCTGCATTATGCAAAATATATCGGTAGCAATAAACTTTTGGCAAACTCAAAATTTAAGGACAGCTCCCTCCGGAAAGTCATTTATAACTATATTCAGATAAAATCGGTGGAGATAATCACTTCAATAATATTCCAAGATTGTAAGTTTAGATAAAAGTTAGCATGAATTGGTAATGGGTGTTACCCGTGTACACCTCAGCGGGGAGTGGGCGCGGTTGCTTCGCCATTTCGATTGGCGAGATGATGTCCATTTCAGAAACGAGGACGGCCGGTTCGCTGGGCCGGGCGGGACAGGACGGGACGGCCTTGCGGCCTTGAATAACCCACAACCACCATTCACAAATACAATAACAACAAAGTTAAATGTGGTGATTTATCGATGAAGAATTGAGAATCGAATGCTAATTTCTTGAATTCGACTTTATTCATGCGAATATTTCACACAAATTCGTAGGAGGTGTTAATTTGGCGGAATTTGTTTGATTTATGGATGCGTGGCGAAGTATTATTAGAAGAGCAACATAAATGTTTTAGATGTTAAGTTTAAATCAAGTAAACCAGAAACTTGCCATTTAATATATGATATACTTGTTTTCTAGAATAGTTATTGCTCCGAACTAAAATCGTAAAATTATAGTGTGTTGATCGAATAAAAGGTGCTAAATGTCCTGCTGGTCAAAATCCAAAACTGGATCTGAAAAAAAGTCGATCCCAGTACGACGTGAACGTTACCAACAGGTTATAATATACTAGTAGTGGGATATTTGTTCGATTGAATGGTTTTGTTTAGTAGCAGCGGCGAGTTATGAATAGCATGTTGGAAAGGATGCGCGCAGCCGATTGTGGTCAATAGCAGGTAGTTCGCATTATTTAGCTATTGAGTTACAGTTCATTTTATACCTATTCATCTAAGAGCTTTTGCAAGCGCTTCAACTTCTGGAGCACATCTTGTAAAAACTTTTCACTGTAATTACAAATTGCATGTGGTTTGGAAAATATGAAATTCTTAAGCCCGGATTATATTTTCCAATTTTTCTGAGTTTAATGTGAAGTTATTCAGCAACGCTTATTAGAAGCATGGAATCCATTGACAAGTTAATAGTATCACATAAAGAGTAGTTTACAAAGTGCTGAACTGAAAAGCGACTCTATTTTGAGTTGCGAGTTCGGAGGGGGCGTTGTCTAGCGTGTTGCGCACTCGGGGGCTTAGTTGGTACTGTAAAGAATAGGTGAAGCCGCTCTTGGGCAGAGATTAGAAGCGGTTGAACAAACACGCCAGCCAGTCCCGCAAAGACAATCCGCTAAGATTACGGTATGCCGTCGTAACTTCCGAAACGATTAGTGACTGAATTGCGCAACCCACATAGCTGACTGGCAACACTGGTACAAACCATGTTGCAATTTGGGAAAACTGTGTACAACTAACAACTGTTAGTTGTACTTATTTATATGGGAGAGTAATCAATCTCGTACTAAGAGTTAAATGCAATCAAAATTAGAAATATAGGGATTGGGTCATCGCTAAGCCTATTCAAGATAGAAGTTTGGTGCAAATCAAAAGGTTAGCAATTCTGTGGCAGAATACCTGCTAGATACCCTTCGCATAAAGTGAATCTTCTCGAATTTTTAAGGTTAGTCAAAATGTTTACCGTTTACGTCAAAAACATTAATGCGAATAATTTAGTTAAGTAACCAGTTAGACCGCACAGTGTGTGAGAGTACCAAACCAGGGCTGCTTGTAAATATATGTATGTTGTTGAAACTCTCGCTCATGCTCCTTTTAACAGGTACCGGTGCGCTATTCTTGATGATTCATTCAATAAGAAACGAATAGAAAAGAAGTGTGGAGACAGGGTACCACCCCACCCTCTGGGGCTGATTAGTCACCAAACGGTATTCAATATGAATACATTTTATACGCCTTTAACTGGTATGTATTCATAAGAAAGGTATCAAAAATGAAACTTTTCGCAACTTCATGAGAAAGCAATTTTTATTAAAACGGCAAACAGTAGTCGTCAACAAAACCAACTTTACTGAAATTTTGCTGAGATATTTTAGTTTTGAAACGTGACTTGTCTTGAAACATTTGTATTAACTTTTTCTGAGTTCAGTGGGGAATGTGGGGTTCTGTTTGCGCATTGGGCAAATCCTTAAAGTTCCACTTTCTTCGAACGTAGTTCTTTTGGTCAACAAGATTAGTTCTAATAGTTTTTGAGAAAATATCCAAACTGCAACTTAGTTTGACTGGAGACTGTACTTTGATAACGTAGGCGGATTGGTTAAGGAGGAAATAAACTATTTCAATATACCAACATAAGCTCATAGTTTGCTTCTGACCAGAATCAGTGGAGAAGATTTACAGTTTTAGGTTAATGCAACAAAATAAACTATTTCAATAACCATACCGATTGAGTTTTCTGTCACAGAGCTCTCTTTTCCTAATTATTCTCCTTTACAAAGATTAAAAAGCATACTATATATCTGCAACATTATTGTTGTTGGTTGCATCCGTGATTAACGAAAGAAAAATGTTTATTGATATAAAGTCAACCTGACAGATCAATCATTATTTTTTGAACCGAGAGAACGGGGGTAACTTCTGCGTTCTAATTGACATTACTGAAAAGAACAGTAATTGCCGGTTGTGAGGTGGCTGGGGACTGAGGGCGACGGCGATACTAAAAAGGGACGAGGTCATAAAACTTGTTGTAAAGGGAGGAACACCTAGTTTGCAGGAAAGATGTTCATGCAATAGCAGTATTCCGGGTTTGTTTTTGGATTAATTGGCAACTAACAAAAATCTATCTCTTATCGTGATAGAATATTTTTGAGTTATGTTAGAATACAACGATACTCTGATGCTTAGACCTGGCTCTTTCTCGAATGTATCATCAATTTTGTGTTTGCATAGCCCAATCTAGACTATTGGTAGAGTCATAAATTTCAATTAACAGTTGTACTTTTATATGCCAGTTTCTTGAAAAATAAATTGTTGATAAGGTTGCCTCTACAAACAGTACCCCAATGCAAAGTGTAGGTTGTATTCAGGTTAACGTCGTGGCAAAACAACACTTCCACATTGAATAATGATCATTCCACACAATGAGAGTTTAGACGTAACAACAGAACTTAGAACAATGCCGGTCAGCAGTCGTAGAATTCCTCGTTTTCGCATCCAAAGCAAACATTTACACCCTTTTTGTTTGATTCTATCAATGTTAACCGAATTCCTTTTTCTTCAAGGGCAACCAAATAATGGAAACGAATTATGAAAGTGTTCACTTAGGGGAATACTCAGAAATCATTTCAGTTTCAGTTGTAAGTGTCTAGCCTAGCCACAAATAGACGCATAGAAATGTGCAGTCGTGTCCGAGTGGTTAAGGAGATTGACTAGAAATCAATTGGGCTCTGCCCGCGTAGGTTCGAATCCTGCCGACTGCGAAATTTTTTTGCAAATTTTCAAAACTTTTGTATTCGTGCTATTTGTCAGTGTTACATATAAATTTTTGAATTTTTAGATATTCTGCATATCTTATGAAGAGATATTTGATGCCGTTTCTGTACTGGCATGGTCTTGTAAAAGGTTATTGGAATGGACCGGCTACGATACGCAAAATTCTACACCTCGGCTTTACACCAAGAAAATAAAACAAACAAAATTGAAATATACAATAAATAGATTTTTAAATTTGTTTTGATAAACTTTTAATGCAATGCATTTTGTTGAAAAGCTAGTTTGAATTCCAGTTATTAAATGTTTCCTTATCAACCGCTCTGATTTCACAATAGTATGCAAGAAAAAGAAACTGATAACTGTATTTAAATTCATATATTCTTTACAACGGATTTCTTTCAACTTAACAAAGCAATGCATTTTAGCTAGCTTGTTTCAAAGTTTGTATTTTTGAGACATGTTGAATATTATTATTATTATTATGTTAACAATATACATATTTCGCAGTTGGAGGGTACTGATGACTGTATTTTCAATTCAAATATACAATGGATTTCTTTAAACATACAATGCAATACATTTTGTATTTTGTCTAGTTTTATTGGTATCGCAAAAACTTTGCAAAAAAAGTTCATTATTATTTAACAATATACATATTTCTAAATAAGTGTTGAACCTTCCCATAGGCAACCTTTCTAAATTAAATTTGAACTTAAATTGGTGACCTCTGACCTTACGCGGTGCTGTTTTACGCGGGCATCACGTCTTCAAAGACTATATAACGACGGAAATCTTCATTTCAACATCATTTTACTGTTTGTTCTGCATGACAGCAATACTTTCTTTTATCCTTTTGTTTGATTATTGAACTATTTTATTCTTGCTTCATCATAAATTATGCTTTGAATATTTGAATTTCCAGTTATTCTTTCAAAAATGAGCCTTTCCAACCTTTCCACCGGAACTTTGGCCAACATTCTGAAGTGCCTACCTGCTGAAGATGTGGAGAACTTCAGAAGAGTCAACAAGGGATGGAAGAGCCTCATCGATGAAAAGGGACTGAATAGAGTTGATGCCATGGGATTGAAGTAAGTTACTAACCAAGCATAGTGCAACTGATCGGACCTGTCCTGCATCACCTGAGCTACCGAGCATGGACCGGGGAGTATTTCACTTCCCGAATCGCTCGTATCACAATATTGTTAGATTTTTGGTCTATACAGGGTTTCGGCCATTCATTCCGGAACCTTCAGATCAGAGATTGACCCAATCTAGCATTCAGTCTTCGGGACCAGGAGGACACATTAATACATTAACTTAAATTGTTAAAAAAATTTATATAAATTTTTATAGAATCACCAAAGGAGTCAAACGGACCGCTGAAGGAAAGCTGAAGCGTATGGCCAAGGCAAAGGTGTGGTTCGGCGATGACATCAAGGATGAGGATATTGTCTGGAATATGGAGATTGAAGAGCTTGTAGAGAACTCGAATGTGACTGTTATTGAGATTATTAGAAAGGTTTTTGCTAAGGTAGGCAATTAAATATTGATTAAGCTATAAGAAACAGCTACTGTTTATTTGGAAGCAAATGCCTTATTAGTTTATGGACCACTGTGCGCATCGAAATCCGGATCCGGCAATTTCTGGAGAGATCCGGATCGTATGGTTATCCATATGGTAAAAAAGATATGTTCATTATTAAGACTAAGACAAATTTCTGGAAAATTTATCAATAGCAAATTGTTCCAGGTTAAATCCATGAAGAGCCTTCAGCTCGAGAAGATCACCATCGACACGGAATTGTTCCAAGTGATCATGGGAAGCCATGTGAATCTTTCGTAAGTTTAAAAATATACAGTTATTATATAAATATTTTATTTTAGTGCTGTTGAAGTTGTCGAGTTCACCGGTGATGTGATGCAGCTTACTCAGAATGAGTTCACTACCTTCCTGAAGGAGATGAAGCCCAAGGAGTTGAAGATGGACTCCTGTACATCGGATCAGTCTTTTATTACCGATGAGGTAGGTATATCTAACTATAGTTTATATTATTGTTCACTAAAGGGCAAGAATACTAACTGCAGGTCTACTAAATCGCGGCACGGAACCGCCGCACTGCTCCTCAGGTTCAATCCCCGTTGCGTGCTTGGATTTGCAAATTTTAAACCTGATGTGCCGTGCCGCGGTTTAGTAGCAAACTTATTTAATAGTTTAAACTAATTCAACTAAAGTTTGATAGGAAATGGGTTATAAGTTCATATATATATATATAT
>JAQGAV010001717.1:0-19151 GCA_034691345.1 Phasmarhabditis papillosa
GATAACAAATATGGGGGGGGGGGGTGCTGACCTGGGCATTTGTAAAAACTACTATTCGCTCCCTAGACTAATAAAGATAATATGAAGAGACGAATCTGAATAACAAAATACAAAATTATAAATATCGAATTTGAAAAAATAACAATAATACGGGAATAAATTGAATAGAACACAACGTCGACTACTTTCACGTGAGAGAAATGACTGTGAATTGATAAGCCTGGGAGATAATTTAGATTACGAATAACAAATATTTTGTTGATTGACCAAATTCCCAATAGAGTGAAGGTTAATAATATTAACGGTTGTAATATCGAATGTCTATATATTTCAAGGAGCACCTGGGATCTGAACCTAATCCTCTAATTGAAGCGGCTTAGTTGTATGAACCATCTGCACCTTAATCAGTTAATAATTACTAACTAGGCATAATACATTACCAAAGAAATTAGATTAAAACAAAAATACAAATGCTTCGACTTTTTTACTTAACAAGAATTTCCACTCTCACAAAAAGTCGATATTAAAACGTTTTACACTTTTATAACTAGTTATGATTCATATAAATAAATACTATATATTTTAATAATTAGTAATGATGCATATTTTCTAATATAGCTTGATAAGTGAGATAAATAAGGACATTTGTCAATATCAGTAAATATAAGTGACAAAGTAGTGCAGAGGCCTACTGGGTGGCCGGCTGGGTCACTGCGTGCACACCGCCGTCGCATATAAACGTCGCCGCTGAGAAAATATGCCGCCAGCCTGCTAGTGCACTTGCATTTCATCTGGTCGGAAGCTCAAAAGAGACCACCCAGATTGTTCATAGTTCGTATTGTATTGTTTATTTCATGAATAAATACTTTGATCAATTGTTAACTGATTGCATCTGCACTACCGCAAACAGAGCGTTTTTGTGTGACCTTATTTTAGATATGAAGCAATGTTTCTTGTAGTGTTAGTTACATATGCTGTGGACCACATGTTCGTCAAAATAACTGAACAAAATATAGATGCTACCTTCTTGAGCGCAGTCTTGGCCATTCATTCCTGAATTTTCTTTTTGGATTTCCTGTCTCCAATTGATTGCACACCACCAGGAAAGTAGTACATCGTCACATCGTAGAGAGCCCTTATATAATTTGATGATTATTCGTTCAAAGAAAAAAAATTCAATTGCTATTGAAAAATTCTCAAAATAAATAGAATGTATATAATTCGTTCACGACAACTCTACCAACAATATTGGAACAATGGCTGTAAAGAAACGAACTAGTTACATTTGTTCTAGTAATAAAATTAAACATAAGGATGTTATTTGACTAAAAAACTATGAATAAAAAAACATGGCAATTTTCTAGGATGAAGGTTTTAAATGTTTTGACACATTTCTTGGGCCTCCACCATTTTTCCCCTGAGATTTTTTTCTGACTCAAAGCTGATGCAAGGTTGCAAGTATAAGGAAGGTATGCATCATCCAAAGCCCAATTACCTCTGACTAATATGGTGGTCACCTGGGAAACGTTGAGTAGTGCGAGATACAAACCTTTCTAGTAATACTAAAATCCATATCACGTGAGCCTCTATTTAGGCCATATGGTCATGCTTCACTACCACATTGAACTTGAACATACGTTTTAGTGAAAGACTATACTACCGAACGTTGCATTGTTTATTTTACAGAATTATCTCCGCGTGAATCTATTCACCAGTTCTCAGGGGTTTTACAAGTAAATCTTTGTTATGCTACTGGCATAGTTTACAGGCACAAATAACTACAGTAGCTCTTGTGAAACCGTCTTTAGAGTGCAGTTACTATTCTAGGAATTGCAATGGATCGTTTATTGATTGATCGAATAGGCAAGGGATTGCCGCCCATAGTCTGGGCAGTGAACAGACCACCAGACACTCCCAGCCCCAAGGCAGTTACCTAATAACTATCTTAGATGCAGGTAGTACATAATAAAGCTAAATAAACTGCTATCTAATATTGTTTGCAACACTTTTTTGCACTTGCCCCATATCAAAATACACAAATCATCAACAAAAAACGAAACGCAACGTCAATAATAATTTCATTTATAAGAGACTTATGTCTTTGAAATGGTAAACCCGTTCTAAAGAGAGTTTTGAGTTTTTATTGGTTTTTATTATTACTTCTTGAATTTTGCAACTTTCAAAATTCATGTTTCCGTGACTATCCGAGGGAAAAATTATTTTTGGTTTGTAATTTAATTTTCCATCATTTTGTATGAATGTAAATTTTCTTAAAACTTATCTATCTCATATAAACGATATTGACCAAATTGCCTGGTTATTTTTTTTATTGCTGAATTCTGGGCTACCCGGTATCCGCGTTCTTTCTTATCGTTTTCGATTGTTTTATCAATGTTTCTATTAAACGATTTGTGCGTAGTTCGTAAATTTCTATATGTTTCAATTGGAATTTTATCTTGTATTTGATGTTTGAATTTAAACTGTGTTCTATATAACTTATTTATAATTAAAGGGAATGCCAGCAATAGCAATCGCTACCAATGGCAGGGAGAAGCAAAAAATTGATAAAATAACAGTAAGCTAATTAAATGAACTCTTTTAAAAGTTTTGCCAAATTAAATATAAGCAAAAACTGGTATACAGTAAACTATGACAACTGAGGTACTAAGTTGTGCTGTACTATTGAACCTAGTAAGTATGTTAAGACGACTTTTTGACCTAAATGATTTGGCACACTTGAATTTTGTAAAATAGACTATGGAGGATGCTAACTTCCAATGATTGGACTTTAACCAAAGCGTATATTTCAGGAGATACCATAATATAAAACATCGTTTTTAGGAAGGTCACACGCCCATGTCTGGTACTCTATTATATCTAGCTTGCCATATTGGTGTTAACTGTCCAATTTGTGAAAGCCCCATTAACGTTAACAGACATTCGGAAAATAATGAGAGTATTTATTTCTTATTAATGGTCGACACAGACCAGGAATTGGCGGAAATTTTTGGAAAATGTGTGAGTGCACAATATTCTGCAAATATAAGATAATGTTCTTAATAATCAGTTACCCATTGTCTTATAAATTAATTGGCTATTAGACCAATAATTTATTGTTTATTTTTGCAAACTAAACATTCTTTTTGCCACTCATACTCTACAATTTGGTGTTTACTTTTCCTTTTCCTATTACACTTGAATAAAATGTTCAGTGTAAACATAAAATAGATATATCGAATAGATTGAACATATTATTTGCAAACATTGCTATTTTTAAGATAGGATACGAATTAACTCGAGTTTTAATCGATGTGAATGCTCGGTCGCTAATATCCAAACATATCTTCAAGTGTCCCAGTTGTGAAAAAGAACTTCAGGTCGGTAGAAATGATACGTATTTATGTAATCACTGTGAACAAATTTTTTCAAACTTGTATCATGATATTCCAAGATCAACCTTATTATTCCGAAATTTGTAAAATAGTTTTAATTTCAATTGGTTATATGTTTAAGTATTCACCTTGACACGATAATAAGTCATCCACAAAATCTTTCGATAGAAAGTCTGCGTATTTTACAAGATGTTAAATGTTTATAGAATCCACAAATGAATCGCCCTGTCAAGAAGGAAATATTTTCAAACAGTTTCGGGTTTGAAAATGGTGTTGAAGAGGGCGAATCAAACCCAACAGACTATCAACAACCATCAACAAGTCCCACTGAGCAACCTCTACTTAATCCTGTAGAAGAATCGAATGTAGCCGAAACGGTAATAAACTCTGAAGATTCTGAAACAAACCGACATTTTAAGGTGTCTTTGCCCAGTTATTCTGATCATCCCGACACCCCCGTTGAAGCAGAAACTACTAACATTTTGAAAAGACCATACCCCTATCATGTTATTGAAGCGTTAAATGCACCACCGCAGGTATGTAGGCGATGACTCGGAGAATTAAAAATATTGTTTAACGTTGCTCACTAGTTTTAGTAGAAAATTCTAACACTTTTCGAGAATTGTTGATTTCTGAATTACACCAAATCTTAGTTTGAGTTTGAGTTTTATTTATAAAGTCGCACTTTGTTTTGAACCGTATTTTTTAGCCTGTATTCGATAACAATATGTACAAACAACCACAACAAACTGCATCAGCTCACACGGTTCAATACGCTCGTTATTCTGAAAACAATGACTATCCCCACCCACCAGAAGTTACGTCTTACAATGATATCAACGCTAATTATGTAAGTAATCGAAGTTTGCTGATTTTTATATAGACCACCTAGTTTAAATGATAAAAACAGTTTTTAAGTATAGTGTGACTGAC
The DNA here is from genome assembly GCA_034691345.1 of Phasmarhabditis papillosa. Classification (NCBI taxonomy): domain Eukaryota; kingdom Metazoa; phylum Nematoda; class Chromadorea; order Rhabditida; family Rhabditidae; genus Pellioditis; species Pellioditis papillosa. Next base: position 4,326 of record JAQGAV010001717.1, read on the forward strand.
CGAACTTGTGTCCTAGATTAAAAACAAAATTACAAACCTTTTTTGAATGTTTCCTATAAAAAAGTGAGCATCAGCATAAGAACTTATTTTAGAAGGAAGAACTAATGAGTAAATTTGAAGTTCTTAATCGAGTATACAAATGGAGAGAAGGAAAATCATTTGTGGCTATGTGTAAGGCAAGTTCGCTTCTAAGTTACGAATTATATAACTTAAATAATTTAAAGGAAGTACTTGTTATAATGAAAGCATATGGTAGTTTTCACAATTGTTTAGTTTTCTTCTAAACAAATCGGAAATATTCATGTTTTTGTTTGTAGAAATGCAATTCGGCAGTGACTGCGGCTAATTCCTCCTCTATCGACGCCTCCACAAAAACAGCGTTACTGCGACATTTGAGACTACATGTGATGAGAAACCCGTAAGTAAATGATAAAAAACCCAACTCTAAAATGAAAAAACGGATTTCACCGCCGACAAATAACTGCTGTTATCACAACAATGGCGATAGCCGACTACGCTGGTTGAACACTTACCAAAGACATTGAAATTTGCATAGTCCGGTATATAGCTATGTTTGGTGATGCCTTTTTGTAGTGGAATATTATCTTCAAATTTAACAACCAAGTTTCAAAATTAGAGAAAATAATTAAATTTGTGATAGATAGTAATCGGTGAAAAAGTACAAGCTTGCTAGGCTGTCAAAAATTTTCCTAACTCTATTCATTTCTTGCAAGTCATTCACTATCAATTAATTATTAGACGTTAGTTTAGTTCGAAATTTTCAGATATATATGTTCTTACTGCAGTTTTTCAACCAAATATATTCACAACATAACAAACCACATAAATGAGAGTCACCGGTTCCAGCCAGTAACATTTACGGACGAAAGGTAGGTAAACAATCTCAATATTTATTCAGAAATCCTCAAAATAGTGCTGAAATCTGAGTTCCTCAAATCTAAAGTCTAAGTTTTTGATCGTAAATCTGATTTTATAATTGTCATTCAATAATTATGTTTTTAATAAAATACATTTTAGTGAAGAAGTAGTTTACTTGGAAGAATGTCTAGCAATACTTTACGATTGCTTCGATATACCTGAGGTGAGACTTGGTTTGATAAATACAATAGGACAATTAGTGAAAGAATATTATAGTCTGTATCAAGAACTAAGATTCAAACACAGTTTCCTGGTGGTAGTAGATAAAACAGAATGAATGTATAGTCCGATTCGAGAGTAATAACGGAGTGTTAAATAAAGAATATCGTTGAAAATGGCTTTGAAAGTATTAGAAAACCTAAAATATACGCAAAATTTCCTTAAAATACGCAAGTAACACTCCGTTACTCATCTTGAATCACACTATACTTTTGAAGGAAAGGCTCCTAATCAGGGTTGTCCGGAATGGGAAAACACAAATTCCGGAAGCCGGAATCCGGAAACCGGAAAGGTTTTTTAAAATCCGGAAACCGGAAACCGGAATTCCGGCAAACTGATTTACCGGAAACCGGAAACCGGAATGCTAAAACAACCGGAAACCGGAAACCGGAAACCGGAATTCCGGACATCCCTGTTTCCGATAGCAGGCGAAAATGTTTATCTTCGGAGAAAATGTAGACTTTAGTCTAATAAATTATTTAGTAATTTCAAGATTCTGATTCAGTAAATCCTAAAGAAGAAACTTTCTTGGGGGTGGCGAATTGGGGCAGTGAATTGAAAATAAAACTATAAAAATGAGGCAAATATTGGTACTGGCTAGAGTAGTTGTTGATATTTGAGGCAAATTCCGAGAATGATCTGAGGGAACCATATTCATATGGATTTTATTTCGGTTCACCGAGCAAGCGAAAATCACGACGTGATCTAGGATTAAGTGTGGAGCAGTATAGAATAAAACTCACTATGTAATGTAACGGTAATGAACGAGAAGTGTTTGTAGGCGAAAAACTGCTCACTCTTCTTTGAATCTCTAAATCTTCTTGTAATGAACACACTAGCTGTTCATTCATTATTAGGTAAACTGAGAAGTCTGAACCTAAATCTCTGCAAGGTGGTTCTTCAACTATCTTTTAACTAATAAAATATGTTCAATGTTTGGCGCTCTGTTCTAAAATTCAAACGTGCCAAGAATCGATTGAACGAGCTTCTATAACTCGTACGAATGAGGCAAAATTGGAATCTGAAGGACAATCCAGTGAACATCAATCCAAACAAATAAAGTGTAAGACTTGTGCATGTTTACATCCAAAATCTTGGTAATAGTAAAAGTTTATATTGTTTCTAAATATAAAGGTTTTCTACAAAAATACACTGTTATCGCTCAAAATGTTTAGATATAAACTGTAAAGGAGTCTTTGTTAATATTTTGTAACGTTATAAATGGAATTTTGGATAAATACCGTTGATAAATCATTTATATATTTAGAAACTACCAATCTTTTGAAAGCCACAATGCGCTCCAATGCAATTCACAGTGCTCTACTGGTAGCCGAACATTTCGAAATAAAATGCCCCAAAATTTTATTATTATTTATGTTGTATTCAAGTATTTTTGTTAATATAACTATTTATTTTAGGTCACCAAAGGCTCCGACCGTCCAGCACCCAGACCACCATCTAGAATGCCGAAAAAGGTGAAGTTCTTGAAGCTGTGAGATGGTTTTGGTTGCGATTTACAATTCCATCTCACTGCTTCCGCTTAATCTTTTTATTTTTATTTTCTTTATTTTTATGGAAATGCTCGAATTCCAAAAGATGGAAACCAGCACAGTTGAAGCCTTGTAGTCCGCGTGCCTCTGCAAGTGCCTCCGAGAAAATCCAATGACCCCGACCAGAGACGAACAAGAAATGCAACCTGCCAAAGTAAGTTAACAAGAAGATGGGGGGGGGGGATTAAAGTAATAGTGCTAACTAATCCTACAGTCTAGTTTTCCATAATCATTAAATTTTTTGTTACAGCTAACTTTTGCCATCTGTAGGCTAGGAACCAGTGACTGCCTCCGTCAGCGAGTCTGCCGCCCTCTCTTCCATGATCCTAGGACTTTTCATCTAACTCAGGTTGCCGAGAAAGGTGGAGTTCTTTGAGCGGCGAGATGATTTTGTTGCGATTTGTAATTTCGTCTCGCCGCTTATTGTTAATATTTTTATATTATTTTTTATATTTTCATACAACTGCTCGAATTCTGGAGAATGGACACCAGCATCAATGAAACTTTTTTCGTCCCGCTTGACTCTGCCATGTTCCTCCGAGAAAATTCAAGGATCTAAAGAAGAAACGAACAATGACTAAAATATCAAAAGTAGGTTAACAAGTGATTGTGGGGTTGATTGAGCGAAGCTCAAAACCATCCCGCAGTCTGGTTTTATAAAAAGTTAATTTATACTTTTTCAACTACCGTGTCATGCCCACATGAAGTCCCCATATTGTCTACTAGAAGCAGATCCAAGTCGCTAACCACCACCCATAACTTGAAGCAAGGATACATATATATTCTGTTATATTTGTTGCTTAACTCATAAATGTTACCTTTTTACTTTCCAATGTTATATTTTTCTTTAAATGGTTTTATACTCATTTATAATACCTAATCCCCATTCTACTAACTGTTGTAAACCAGTATCTAGCATACTTATAATATGTAGAATACTCAAACCTGTCTTAATTATTCTCAAATTAATTTAATTCTAATTCTAATTTAATCTGAAAAGTTTGTACATATTTCGACAACGGAGGATGTGGAAAAGAAATGACCTAAACTTTTTAAAGTTTTGTCTTTAATGTAATTAATAGAAGTTTTAATCCGAAGTGTATTTGAGTTGTCCACCAATCAATCGCCTATTTACAATAATTTCTAGAAGTTTACGGAATGGTTCAAGTCGACATTCACTACGAAAATGTATCTTTTCTGAGTGAAGGCTCATTTGGAGCTGTATTCAAAGCACGAAGAAAAGACAAAGGAACTGATGTCGCTCTAAAAGTCGTTGCGAAGAGTAAATTGAACTTAGATGAGGTTAGTTTTTTTTGTCGAACTACACTAATAGACTCTTTGTAGGAATGGGATCAACTCATTCTGGAGAAAAGCATCGGAATGAAGGCTCGGTTGGATAACGAGAATAATGTTCTACAAATATTTCGTACATTTGAGGTAAGTGTTAATGCTGATGCCGAAATGATTCATTTATAGACTTCGAAAAGCTATGTTTTGGAAAGTGAATTGTGTAATTATGGTGACCTCGAGACGGCACTACGTATGTTTAAAATCAGTCATATACCGGATGTGATGATGAAGTTAGTTATTTCTCTTTGGTTTGTTTTAGTTAGATTTGTGTTTAGAAAATGTGTGTTGAACATAATGAGAGGTATCGAGTACCTACAGAAGAAGAATATCGCTCATCGGGACGTGAAGCCGGACAACGTACTCGTCGCCAGTTCCGGTCACCTGAAATTAGCCGATTTTGGATATTGTGTGGTTTGTTATAAAGATTTATATATACATATTTCTTAATTTCAGGAGTTGGGCGCTACACCAAAAGTCTGCATCCCCGTCGGCACATTAGGGTTTATTGCCCCGGAAGTTCTGCTTGCATTTCCGAGTTTACAATCGGATTTGTTTTCAGCAGGTGCAACAATGTCAGTTTGTTTCCTTCTTTAACAGAGAACTATCTATCAACTTAAGATATTATTTGCGCACAAGAAGAGTCCCTTATGAAGTGTATGGCGAGTTAGACAAAGAAATGGCGGCGGCAATTGAACAGGTATTTTTCTTTTAATTTATAATATTATATTTTCATTTAGTTAATTTCCAAAGGCCTCCCTTGGGTTAATCAGAAAGATGAAGAAGTTTGCGTCTCTAGCGAAGAGAACACTTTTGTTTCCGGGTTGCTGCAAAAGGTTTGTACATTGTCATTTGGAGAAATACATATTATTTTAGGTAGATGATCGGCAAACAATGGAGAAAATATTTTCGAACCCGTACCTCGAAGAGTTGGGATGCTCTAATGTAAGACTTATCTCATATTCATATGTCTTTTAATTTGGTGTTTTTAGATGAGCAGTGACTTCCGTACACCTTCCCCGTTTGAAGCCTATATACGAGAAGTCCAATTACAGGAAAGGGCGAACACAGAGGAAGGAAAAGAAAAAGTTAACCTATTTCTCGACGAAAAAATCAATACCAATACGAACCCTCTCTGGCGAAAGCAAGAAGAACTGTTTTTGGGTTAATTGTGTGTGAATGAGTAGCGAATCGCTCTCTCTTACTATTTGAGTCACATTCATATTTAATGTTATAGCAATTCTTTATAATTACTTATTCTAAACTGAACGATTGAATGCGCCTTTCAGTTATTGAATCCACTTGCGAATTAGTTAATTCTTTTCTTCCTAGTTAGTGCAAAGTAGACCAGGGTCTTTTGATATACTTTGCTTTTCTTATTTTCGCACACGTCTTAATATGAGTATTTATTGTGGTTCTAGCCAAGTTGGCCTGTAGGGGCTTGGGCTCGTTGTAAGAGTTCTTTCTTTTTAGTCATGTTTTTAGATTCTGCGAGTTATTCGCGGACATAAATCGGGTATTTATTGTTTTTTATGATTGATCAATTAATTTTTATAAATATGTGTTTTTGGTGTGTTATGTGGGAGTTGTTTAGAAAATATATTTAATGTCGCAGCTAAGCAAAAAAGAGTTATATTTTTACGTTACAAAAATTTATACACATTCCAGGAAGGGGGTGATTGTAAGATCTATCAGCATGTACTGGTTTATCATGATAATGGATGGTTCAGCAATGCTTCTAAATATTTGTTTACGTTTTTTTTATTTCTAGTGTCAGGTTCATTGCAACTTTTCGCGAAGGTCGTTTTAATGCTCAATGGTTCAATATATAATTTCAGCCTTACCCTAACATAGTAATGTTGCAGTTCGGGTTAGTATTGGTATCTTGTAGTATTGACAATAAAATAGTGTTACTCCATCATTTGATATTGGTAGTCCATTCTTGAAAGCACTACTTCGAAATGAACTATATCAGCATGTACACGTGGACACATCATCGTCGGAGGCCCGGAGAGGAGCAGGAAACTTTCTCTGTCCGGGACAGCAACTAACCCAGGCATATAGTAGTGAAAAAGAGAGGGCGAACCGACTGTTTTCGAGTAAAATAGCATTTCTATTGGATTTTTGGGGGCTATTTATGCTCTGCCCATAGCTAGCTCTCAGGCTATTTTTTGCTTCCCGTTCTAATGTGCCTGAATCACATGAGAATATATAGCTCGTGTAAAATGGTTTGTAGTTTTGGTTAGGAATATATCAGATGTCTCTGTTTTGAGTAATTTTTATATAATTGGCCTGATTAACTCCTATATTGGAAAGTAACAAGTATTTTCTTGTGATTCAGCTTCCATGGATGTCACGAGCAGTTTGAATGTCGGCGACCAAATGTTCCATGAGTGGGATGGCCTGAGGAATCGTTTCGATCAGGGAGGCACGGCCGGGCATGTCGATCACAATATGCAAATATTATGTTTTAGTTGTATTGCATTTGTTCTGATAATGGAGTTCTCTTGTTGCAAACTTACATCGTTGACGCTAAATTCGTTGCAGACCTTCAAAGTCAGTTCAAATGCCGATTTATAATACACAAATACGTTGGACCAGAGCTCGTTACCTGCCCGGCCTGAAATTTTGGAGTTCAGGCCATTATAAATTATAATACAACAAATACATTGGACATATATACGCTCTCCGTGTATGTCGCGCGACACACACGTTACATTACATTTGCGTTTTACAAATGATTTTTAAAATCACAAAAACGAAATGACTTTGCATTACCAATTACATCAATACCAATTGAAACTTTACACTTTTGCTTAATATATAGCTAGCTGGAAGCACTTTTAAATTTTTGATATAAATTTTGAACCGACTTAAATCGATTTGGTTGCAATTGTCAAAGCGCCCCATTAGTATCGCAGCACCTATCTACTATGAAGACAACAAATGTTTCATAAAAGTTAAAGTACTTTTGTTCCTTAAATATAATATATCTTAAATAGCAGTGCTTTCGACTGCAAAAGCCTCTATATATAAACTACCTCTGTGCTGCAAATTACACCTTTTTCACACGTAATGCCTGGCGGAATTCTATATTTAGGTTTATTTGAAAGAAAAGAAGGAGCATGCACTACTAATATGCGAGAAATAACCATACAACCCTAAGGGACAGGGTTTAAACTCGCTAGCGCTCTCGAAAGGAAGGCGAAGAATATTAACTATAAGTCATAGACAGATGAAAACAGTAATCAACATTATAAACATTTCAACAAGAGGATATATCAATAATACTTAGAAAAAATTTACAATCTTCGCCCATATTCGCTCCGAATTACTGGCTCGCCTTTACATGTTCACACTTCGATAATACTTTGGAGAAGAGGTTTGAAACGACCGAAATCAATTTATCCTCTGTATTCTTATATGAACGTATGAAAGGATAATTAGGCCTTCAATGTTAATCGTATCCAATAATAATCACAATAATAGCCAGTCTTTCGTCGCTTGCAGTACGATTCAAAGATATTAATTTTCACTCAGGATGCCAAGAAAGGTGGAGTTCTTTGAGCGGCGAGATGATTTTGCTGCGATTTGTAATTTCATCTCTTCGCTTATTGTTAATATTTTTATATTGTTTTTTTTATATTTTCATACAACTGTTTGAATTCTGGAGGTTGAGGAGAAGCTGCTATTTTTCTGCAAAAGTGTCTTCAAATTAAGGTTTATAAATATAGTCAGAGGTGGTTATCCGGGCGTCCCGGCGCGGTCCGGGCCGGCCTGGGCCCCAAAACATCAGGCCGGGACGGGTGTGGCCGGAAGGGAACGGATCTGGATATAGTCCTCATAAGAAATAGGTTCTGGATCTTTTGATGGAAGGATGGTCGTATTTTGGAACCAGCAAGGTTTATGGTCGAAGATGAAGCTGACCAGTCGATATTACAGATATGGTTCAATAGTTATTTTCCGAAAGACAAGGTGTTTACATATTGTCAGTACGGTAAAGACTGCTATTTAGTAACCTGTAAGTCAGTCTATGAAGTCAACTTATGTGGTCAACTTGCAGATTTGGATAAAAATATAACTAATTTAATATTATCTTGAATAACGAAAAACTAAAGATAGAAGTAATGGATTGTCAATAGATTAATTCAATAACAACAAGAAATCCGCTGTTTTGTTATTGACTAAAACTTGATGGACTTTCTTTCTATAGAACATTCTCTATAAAACTAAAAATACTTTTTTACTGAAATTACAAATTTAATGTGGAAAGTAATATATAAAGTAATGTGTGTTTAGTAATGTATAAAGTTCACAAATATATCATTAAATATATTTCTTTCTCATCTAGGATTAGCCCATCTGAAGTGAATACGGTGGTGGTGATCAGGATAATAACAGCTAGGAAAGAATAACATCTGTAATTGTTAATTATATATCGAACTGGTTTGGGTTGATCTGTTGAATAGCATCTTTAAATTTAAGCCGTGCTATATATAAATGACAAAACGTTTGCTACATACTGCATTTTGTTCAATTTCCCTAATATTAACCTTGTGTTGTTTAGAATATTGCGATGGAAACTACTAAATACTACTTTGATCCGTTATACATATATTTACCTCATGTATTTCACCATTCGTGTTATACTCAAGCCCTTTGCATTTCTGTAGTTCCACTAAGGCTCTCTCATTATCTTCAGTCTTTTCAATAAAACCAAAGTCCCAGTCCACCGGCATCTTCTTATTCAACGCAGCCTAAAATGTTAAGATCTGAATCCTTTTGGGGATTTACAAATTCAACTTCGTATTACAAATTCCATAATATATTGACGGTGACGACAACCTGGTTGACGCCATGTATTGCTAGCAAAACCTAACTAAATCAAAAATCGCAAAATAATATTTAGGCCGGCCGGGCTGGCCCGGGCCGACCTCTTTCTCAAATTGTCGTCCCCGGCCCAGCCCAGCTTGCGCGATATCCCAAAAAGCCGGTCCCGGCCCTGGCCGGCCCTAGTCTATTTCACATTTTTAGCTGATATTCTTTGGAAACTATTTATCAAAATGTTCACCTAAATCAGTCAATTTTTCATAAAAAAATATCCCCGCCCTTACCAGGGGTTGGTCTAACCGGCCCGGCTGGTCTTTTTCTTTTTCGAGGCTTTTTTAGCTTAAAATGTTCCCACTTTTCTTCCAATTTCCACTTCGTTATAACTTACTTTCATCAGCTCAGATAGTGCAGCTACGGTAAAACTAGTATGACATTCGTGCAACCTTATATGCAAAGGCAACAATTCCTTCCATCTTTCTAGAGTTTTGTCTGTTACGCCCCAACAGAACGTGTGACATTTGGCGAGAATGTCAACGGATTTCGAAATGTTGGCCAAAAGCTAAATCAACAAAGTTTACATTAATTGTAGCAAAGAAAAATGAAATGATCTTTTAAGAACATTTTAATTGACTTATTGACAAGTATTTCAAGAAAATTTAAACTTTTTTCAAACTTTTTCTCTCACACAAACTTGTGAAAAGGGTTGTAAAATGGCGTTTTCATGTTTTTGGGGGCCGATTTCTCAAATTTTTGGCACCCGGCCCGGCCCGCACCGGCCTTTAAAATTCCCAGCTCATTTTTCCTAGGATGTGGGAAGGGCTAGTGCAGTTGGGAAATTATGTTTACAATTCAAATAACTCACATTATCAGAAAGAAAATCAGCTGGATGCCTTGTTTTTAAGGACCAATGCTGAATGTAATGAAATTCTTCTAGTTTACATTCTCTTAATATATATTCCAAATCTTCTTTGCTAACGTCCAAAAAGCAGTAGGATATCTTCAAACTGCGAAGTTTACTGTAAAAAACAACAAGTTTTTATAACGGACTACAGCGTAGCACTAGGGGTAACACCTCAATCAGGGCCGGGGATGGCTGTGGGCAAGTTTTTTTTTGGAAATGGTTCGCCTATAGAGGAGTATGTGTTTAGTACTGACATAATAGGACTGTTTTCCCAATTTTTCTGACCCGATGCAGTCAAAGTTTGTGACTTTGAAAATAAAATGTGGCCGCTTTCTCCACCTCAAATTGTCACAATAGTATTGACATTAATAAATGTAATGGAATTATATGTTCTCAGTTTTCAATTTCAAGGATTTAAATCTACAAACCTGAATTCCAATACATTGTCTGCAAAAGCATCAAAGAACTTTTTACTTAAATTGTGATATAAACCTTGCACTGAGAATTCTTCAATTGCAGCCATCTAAAAAATTCAGTTTTAGGTGATAGAATTTAACAGGCCGAAAACGTTCTTCTTTTCTTTTCCTGCTGGTTCACAGACCCAAAACGCCATAGACGAAGGTAATATTAGCCTACCAACTATTTGCAGTGGTGGGCAATGGGCAATGCGAACTTTGCACCCCATAACTTTGCGCCCCGGAACCTTGCGCCCCAGATATAATATGTTTAACAGTTTGCGTAGAACTTTGACAGCTTGGTCAAATGAGTACATAAAACCCGATTTCAAATTTATAACAAGAAACAAATAATAAATATAATAAATATAAGAACTATCTGAACTAATACTTAGCCAGACAATTCTGGAGAACGTTCAGATGATCTTAAGGTATCGAGTTGATGGATTCCAACAGTCGTAATACTTTGACATTTTTTTCTTCACCGCGATGTATCTAAAGTATTGGTCGAGTTTCGAAAAAAACTTAAATTGTGGAAAATGGACGTTTGTTTATTTAGAAACATTATTTGTTTTTCTGTTTTGTTGGTTAGTGTTCGGTGCATTACTGCCTTTTGCGCTTACACTTTGTCCCTCAGTGGAATTCTGTTTCCTGGCCAATGCACCCGATGATTGTGGAAGAAGCTCGTTGCGGGGGCCAAACCAAGGATCACCGCTCCTCAATTGCAGTCTGCCACATATTGAGAGGAACGGCGAACAAATATCAAAGAGAAATAACGAAGCGTCACATAACGCAACAGCGACGCATTAACAACTGACGAAATTGCAATCAATCAATTTTGGGCCAAAGCGATTGGGTCGCATTTGGGTTACGGTGGTTTTGTGGAGGGACCCAGCCTAGCGTAGAACTTGCTGGAAATGGCTTAAATTACGTGCGTAAAAGCAGCAACTTTGCAGCGCATTCGGCCTCTCGACGACGGTGACGCCCGGCTTGGCTAGACCTCTCTGACTCTGGATTCCCGAACGATAACAAAAACAACAACAGACAGCCTTGACCTCAATCTTAACAAAAGAGGCCTTGACTTATTTGGAACCAAGGTTCATGCAAGGTTCAACGACATCCGCTTGACTTGACTCCACCTTGACTTGAATACCTTCTCTAGAGGCAGCATACCTGCGGCGTTTGATTTCTACAAGTTGCATGGCTCTAGGGGAGGCTGGGGGCCCCACTACGACGATGACTGTTGCTGTTGTTGATTCCCGAAAACATTTGAAGCTGCAACAGTATGCTCCAGGTTTTCGAGCCGAACCATATGTTGCTCTAACATCTTAAAGATTGGTTCTCAGCTTCGACTTCTGACCCGATCTTGATTGGTCGATTGTTTTGTTTAGCCCACAAAAATCAACCTCGTGTCTGAACTGCTTCAGATTCAGCGCATCGAAGTTGCCTTGCCATAGGTTAGGATCTGGATTTGTGGATTCAGACATCTGAAGTGACAAATTTTTTTGACGTAGAAGTTAAGAACACCAAACAAAACAAAACCAAATGTTAACAACAAATATAATTACCGAAATAACTACTCTTAACTCAAAACAATCAAATCCTAAAAAGGAAACGAAACGTTAGATACTCAGTAATATAGTCTTAGAAAGACCACAATACCGGTAAATACTCACTGGTCTTTTGTTGTCTGTAGCGGATCTTTGAATCTTTTCTTGCCTTGAGTAAAAAATAAATAAATACCGAAATAACTAAACTAACTAATTCCCGAAACTATTAAAAACAAAGAAAATATCTGAACCGCTGAGATTATCGTTGACCAGCATTCTCTGTAGGTAGACCTCTGCCTTTCTTTACAACTCCTGAAGCGATAGCTGCAATAGACCTAGCTTTAGGTGGTCTTCCTCACTTCCTCTTAGGTGCTGGTTCTGGCTGGCTGGTGCTCGGCTTCCGGACCCTGAGGTATAACGATATCGCTATCGAGACCCTCAAATTCGGGAGCTTCTTTGTTTGTATCTTCGATTTCTGCCCCGAAAATATCGAATTGTGCGGAGTCTTTATCTTCACGAATCTTCATACATCATAAGCGGCACACACTTCTTTCTACCACGGAGGTTTTTCCTGTGATAGGATCCCTGAAATTCACAATTCTGCCCGAACTGCTCCACCGGGACTGAAAACAAGTTGAGTGATCTGATCCAAAAACCAAAATCTCCTAGATTTGAGATCATCCATCATGAGTCAGTAGTCTCCATCTCTAGATTCGAACTTGCTAGATCTTCCGCTGGCTCCCGAAATGACCCTCCTGCTACGTTGTTCGTTTAACCAGTTGGTTTTCCATAACCTCCAGTTCCGATCTTGAACTTTGGATACATTCTTCAGGTAACTACGCATCTCTTTATGAGTCTTTAGACCACTAAAGTGCAAATCCTCTTCAAAGGTATCCACCATAAATGCTGGTTTATTTGTTGACGCAACGCTCTAAGTGTGAAATCAGAGATTGGAAAATCCGGTACGTCAGAACTTCCTTCTGAGGAGCTGACTTGTACAATGTCATCTTGAAACTTCCGACCAGTCTTTCATATACAGCTCCTTTCCAAGGACTGAACTGAATTATTGTTGGAACCGTATTCGCTTTTTCTGGAACATCGACTGAACTTCAGGTCCCATGATAACTTGAGCGAACTTCTTGTAGTCTTCTTGTTCGTGCCCAACGTGTGTACGGCCTTTGGTTCTGCTGAACTAGCTTGAGTGACGTCCGATCGTTTTCCGAAGCTTGGCTGACATTTTCAGCAAACAAGCCGATCAGAATTTGATCTCCAGATTCGAATGACGGCTGATTATCCAGTAGTACCAGTGTTGGACAACCTTTCTTGCCAACAACTCGGAAAATATATGAGTGAATTCGCGGTTGCTAAGCCCGAAGACTATTGTCAAATAGATAGCTCTAGTTACAAAGCAGGTAATTAAAGAAACCCACACTTTGCAAACTGAACCATCCGACGTTGGTCATGATCATTCAACACTCTGAACGGCCCAACATGATCCAAACCAATGTACTAAAAAGGCTTTGAAACCTCAACCCTCTTGATTTGTAGCATTGGCGGATCTGGATAGTTGTAAGCTCTAACAGCCCATCTTCTGCACTCGAAGCAGCTTCTGACTGCTTTCTGAATAATGGTCGACACACAACTTTGACATGTGTATGACTCCCAAATTTTAACCAGAGTGGCTTGCCTGCCTCCGTGACCGCTGGCTGTCTAAGTGAGCCTTGAATGCTAGTAGTACTGGCAGTCGATCATCATGTTCCTTCTTTCTTTCCAGAACACGACGTCGCAGCCGAATGATTCCATATTGATCATTCGTGTGGTACAGCGGATGAGTTCTTGCAACAATTCCACAGCATCTCTGATGTTTACGAATAATAAACCTCCTGGCCTCCATAATAGCGTCGAGTTCTACAAGAGGTACAAGTATAAACTTATAAGGGTCTGACACTTCTACACAATACGCTCTGAATGCTGCGAATATTGCGGGATCTGGGATTTTATCTCGGAATCTAGCTACGAGTTCTTCAAAAGACTTAACATCTTTATCATACACCACATATTCCGATACCCGAGCGTTTGCAGGAGCTTTCTTTCCTTGCTTTTCCCCGACTGTCTGGGCTAGCTTAAAGGTAGCTATTTCCAGAGCATCTTCTCTAATTCCCGAATTCTTATCTTCCTCTACAGCATCTTTTTCGATAATTTCTGCTGGTGGCAAAATTTCGAAGTTTGTTGTTGCTGTAAGCCAGTCCCTAGAGTATCTTTTCAGCCATCTGGGTCCCTTCCACCATCTGTAGTAGAGAACCTCTTTAGCTGTAAGTCCTCTAGTGTCAATATCTGCTGGGTTTGCTTCAGTGGCTACATGTTGAACTTCCACTTTCATCTTTTTCGCTATGGAGCTTAAGACCTTGTTGATGTGCCGAACGCGGTTGTGAACAAACGCTTCTTATCTGATCCATTCTTTACTTGTGTCATAAAAATGGTTGAATCCGAAAACAGAGTGAGAGTTTCGAACTTATTATCGAAGTATTTAACCAAGAATTCACAAAGATTAGAGCCCATAAACATAGCTACCAACTCCTGTCTTGGAGTGTCAACTAAGTCTTTAGGCATGAGTCTAATTTTTGCTGTATGGATGCGACAAAAACCTTGGCGTTTCACTTCATTATCACGTTTGAAGTCTGTCATCCGGTCCCAGTATTCCGTTTTGACGTATGCAACACAACATATAGCAATATTGGAGGCGTCCACAAAACAAATCAAATGAAATATTCTGCGGATGCCTTCCGTAAAGTATGGCGTGTGGTGCGGTATCACAACACAGATGCCATAAATCCCTGTGGCTAGACGGTTCCATTCTTTTTCTATCTCCGGTCAACATAGTCGTCCCAGTCCAGATCTCCATTCCAAAGTTGTTGACCAAAGTGTTTCACACGAAGCATTTGTGGTGATACAAGCCTAAGTAGGTCGTAAATACTAGAAGTAGCAGCCAAAACGGACCTTCTAGTTACTTGCCCGGCTAATTGCATTTGCATATT
>JAQGAV010001718.1:0-19139 GCA_034691345.1 Phasmarhabditis papillosa
TCCTGCTATGCTCTCGCTTAAGGTAGGATTGTTTAAAAGTTTAGTTGGACAGGAATACTCGATCCAAATCCTAAATGATTACTATTACGAAACGTTATCAACTGAACTACATTACAGGCATCTCGTGCTCCAGAGAAGGCGGATAATTTTCAGTTGCTAATCTATTGGACCATTTTTGGTTTTACTGTATTGCTCGATTTCTTTTTTATAGGAATCGAATCAAAACTGAATATCTACTGGCTAGTTAAGGTATGTAGATAACACATTGGGGGGCAGGATTGTCCGGAAACTGCGAAAAAATTGCGGAGCTCGGAATGTGGAACGGAAGTTCCGGAGAACTCCTGCTTGGAGGTATTGAAAGTAGAAAACTAGGAGCCAGTTTTATAAAAACCGTACATTTACTGAATCAAATGATACTTCCAAGTATTTTGCAACACCGCGCCTAGGAATAAAAATATAATCCAGAAAACTGGTAACCTTTAAAATTATTTGTTTTAGGCGGTGTTGCTGGTGTATCTGTATTTGCCACAAACTATGGGAACTGCTGTAGTCTATGGAGCTGATTGACCCCCTGGCTAAGAAATTCGAAGGATTCCTGGAGAAGAAGGAAGCGTAGATAACTAACTGGAATAAATATTATGACTGTGATGAGGTCTTTAAATTTGTTGACCAAAAATAATAGTTTTATTATGAAGGCTAGAAATCTTCAACTAGGACAACTTCAATATTGAAAACATGGCTGAAATAGGCCGGCCAGTGATCAATTTCTTTCGACCGGTGTAATTCCCAGTTTTGACGGCAATAATTGATTTCAGTAGTCAGAATATATTGGCCCTGCCTGAGCGATACTATTCAACAGTTGTTCGACTAAAAATGGTACGCAACACAACCGAGAGATTTTAGCTCAGCCGGTAGAGCGTTACCTACCATAAAAATAGCTGGCGGAGAATCTTCGAAAACGAAAATGTACGCAATATTCTCCAAGCAACACTCCATTATTACTCTTGGCCACGGCTCACCAATGGAGTCAGTGTGGTTAAAGGACTGAGGTCTCATTTGAAAATTAAAGTTAATTTTTCTCTGGAAGGCGTTAACCGATTCATTCGAAAAAACTCAGTTGCATACATTGAGTTTTGGCTTTTCCAATGATATATAAATTAACGTGAATTGCTTAACAAAAAAGCCAGGTTATGAGCATCAAGATTTCATCATTTGAATTTGCTCTGTCCCATTTCGTTAGGGGGCTGCGAGCCGTGGGTATCTGACTACAACATAACACACTTCTCTTTCAGAAGTGTGTTATTCGGTTATTTTCTGATTTCCCATCGCAGTATAGTCAAAATAACTAGTCAAATATTTACCTAACTAAAAATAATATATATTTTTCTTTTCTATACGTATTTTCCGTATTTATTTGATGATTTGAATATATTTTCTATATTTTTGCTAGGCTCAATGCAGATGAGTAAATAACCGACTACTAGTGAATAGCAAATCAGTGTGTCTCACTCTCAGAATCAGCCATATTAAAGATAAATTAGTAATAATATTAATATTAGTTATATTATTAGATATATTATAATCTTTTTACGCTTATTTGCATTAATATAAAAGTTAATTTTGTTTTGGTGTATTATAATTCTGAATATAGTAGTCGCTCATCGTGAGAGACCGTACACATATATTACAGGTTAAAAAGTATATTTTACTTTCTGTTCTCTAATTTGAAGAGTATTTACTTCCTGCAAAGTATATCTTAGCTTTTCGAGGTACAGTTTCAACATGAATCTGAGCAGAAACTTTTAACTACGCTCAGAAGAAACCCAACTTTTAATACTCAATTTTTACGCCCGATTCTGGCTAAATAGCCAAACGATCCACTATAAAAATAAAAAACTTCATTACAATGGTACTGTATCTAATTTCCGATTATTTTTCCTTGATGCCGGTCCATCCACCCCTAGCAAAATAAGCTTCTTTCTCCAGTATGCTCTTATAAATCTCTCGTATTCCTTGTATGACCTTCTTCTGCTTCTGTAATTTCTTCATCTTTCAGTTATTCTTTCTTCTACAATAATTCTGGTTTACTCTCAATATCTGCCTTTTAAATCTAAAACATTCTGTTTTCATTCCAATTTGGTTGATCTTATCTGGCCTAATAGCCCGCTAGGTGCTAAGTCCGCGCACCAGACCGGCATTCCAGCAGCATTTATTAAAATTTATATGAATATTATCAGATTTATTGCAAAGAAAGTGAAACACTAACTAGGCATAGGCAATTAATTATAGTGGAGGTCTCACTTTTTAATTTGTTAAGCTATTAATTTAGTCTAAGTCTTTTATTTTATGTTAAATGACGTGTTGCAACTGTTTTTAGTGTATTATTGTAACGGTAGTTTTATACTTGTTAGTTTATGCTATGATTTACAATCAACAAAGCTTTGGAATATTTGAATCTACAGTTTAAAGATCGCCTAGCTCTGGCAACATACTATATAGTCAGCGCCGAGAGTAATAATGGAGTGTCACTTGCGTATTTTTAGGATTGTTTACACCGCACCTGCGGGCAAATTGCACCCGTGTACTAGCAAAATGCAGTATTGTATGGAGAGCAGCCGCCAGATGCTGGCGCGGTGCTCGCAAAAATGGTTCAGACGAGCTTTGATTTCCTTACACTCCATTATTAGGGCTGATTATGCGCTCTTGGCGCTGACTATATCTCCATAACCTATAATAAATGAAAATAACTTTATAATAAATATAACAAACTATATATTATCTATTTTATAGATCATCTCCCCCTATTAAAGTTGCTTATTTGCCTTTAAGAGCGAACATTTATGACCCTTAAGAACACTTGAAATAATAGGAAACAAGCATAACTAATAGCATTGTTATAATAGAAAAAGAACTATAGAAATGACCTTAAAATTATTAAAGAAAAGAATTCTAAGTGTATTCTTTATTAAACAAATCATGCAAAACCTCAAAGCATTCATTATTACTAAAGATTTATTGTAAAATCACTATGGTCGACGTATTTTTCGTTTGCAAATGGAAACGGTAGACAACGTAATGTGTACGCTAAATTGCGTACATTGGAAAAAGGACAATAATGCATTGCTTTCTGTTAAACTTTTCTTTTTACGATTATCTCTTCAACTCTTTAAAGTGATGGAAGCAAAAATAAGACAATTTTTATAATAATTCAGTTCGAAAAGTCTATTCGAAAAAATTGGCATATTTTCCAAAATGAAATGGTTGGCACCCCAGCGCAACAGTCGCAGACCTTTATTTACAAGCAATTTGCCCTTCGATATGTTGTGTTTTTTCTTTTTTTTTCTCACCCGGGCGTTTACGGTCATAGGTTACTGCTGTGGAAGCCTAGATCTTGCTACAAACTATATATATACATATTTATTTATATCGGTCTTATAAACTAACATTCTTTACAAATCCGTTTTATAACTTTATTTCGATAATATTCGGCAGTGCCTCTCTTATTTGTATAATATCACTGCTCATCAAGTGTTTGTTCATTAGATTTAGACGCCACTTTAAACGAATTAAAAACGACCGAAAAAACACAGAATTCAGCTATTTCTAGCTATTTCAGTGGAGAAAAACCCTTTTATAAATAGAGTTTTTATCTGTTTTTGCAGTTTTCTCTCATTTTTTCACAAAATGTTTGAATTCGAAGAGTTTCAAAGTCCAGTAATCACTGATTTTAAAGGAAACTACTATATGGGAGGTCCCCCAATGGGTCTGCCTGTATCATGGTTATCGGCCCGGCCTGAAAAATTCAGAAAACCAAAGTAGCTTATATATATTAACATTTCTTTTTTAAAGAGTTCATTTGAATATAAACTTACAAAAGAGATATACTGCACCGCTCGCCGCGCAATAAACCAAAGGGACTGAGCAAATTCAGATGGCTAAATTTTGATGCAAGAAACCAGGCTTATTTTGTTAATGAAAGTTGTGTTCAATATATATCAATTGAAAGAGCTTGTCGAAAACTATGCGGCTGAGTTTTTTCGAACAATTTCATCCACTGGTATTCCTTTATTTCGTTTGACCGTTTTGGCGGGCCGTGATTGTTGGTCAGAAGTAAAGAAGCCATGTCTTCTGCGTATTTTCATAGGAAGTTTCGTATTTAACAAATGTTAAAGAAAATAGTGATACGGCAGGCTTTTAAATTTATTAAAAGGGTCTCTTTACTTTTGAATTCGGAGAGTATCAACATAATATTATTAAACTATATACTTTTCAAATATTCTCGCCTCCTTCGTTTTTTCCTCCCCCCCATTTTCGCTGTTGATGTTCTTCTCATTCTTCCCTAATTGGTTGGTTTTTTCGCCATTATCCGGGATAAAAATGGGTAGATCAGACCACACATTCAACAAATAAAAGACGCCAAGGCGTTTGAATTCAAAATTCAGGCGAATGTTCAAAACTATTTAAAGGATTTTAAAATAGGTTGTTATGTAACTATGCTTGCTTTATGAAAACGAATCTGTTTTCGAAGTCCATCAGTTTTAAATTTGGATTCTCGAGAATAAGAAACTTTCTTGGTAAAAAAGTTATTATTTAGTGCGTATTTAAATATTCTTATTCTTAAATCTAGCCTTTGCATTCCCAATGGCATATAGTCTCTTACATAGGCTAGGTTTCCAGTGCGGCATCCGGGGAGCAGCGTTGTTATATAAAATAGATGGTAAACTGGTGGAGCCTTTTCTTTCGAAGTACCTTCAGTTTTACAAGACGTCCGCTGCCCTTAACATAGCTCTTGCAGTGGATTGTATGGTCGGATTCAAGAGGAATAATGGAGTGTAACTTGTTTAGTTTATGCAATTTTGCGTATATATTCGGTTTTCGAATAATTTCAGCGAAATTCTTTTTAACACTCCATTATTAGTCTCGGATCTTATTATATATATATCAAATAAATCTTCTATTCCAAATCAGAAATATCTTTTAATAAGAAATAACAATTAAAATAACCCACCTACTAGATTTGGTGTATATACTTTTAAACCCTAAATAACTAGATGCACCTCTTTACATGTAAATTGATCGTTCAACTGCGTTTAGCGAACAAAAACAAATAATTTCAAAGAAAAGCCGCCATTTAACATTCTAAGATGTTAAAAATATCGTAATTCTCGGGTAAAACGAGTAATTTACAGTGTTTTTTGCTTATAAACAAAACTATTTTAGTATTAAACACATGGTTTCACTGAATAAAATACATCATTTGCTTTAGTTTTGGAAATTTCGCGAATTTGTTGGACGTTTCCTATGATTTGCTTCATACAATTCAGAGGTGGCTATCCGGCCGGGCCGGGCCAGGTTAGGCTGAGCCGGTAAACAGCTCTGTTCATATTCATAGTCTAAATCAATAGCTGTATTTCGAGAAAGCCCAAAATGAACCTATTGTACATTTATGTTAATTTAACACCGCTTCTCCTAGGATTACAACCTACAGTTGTGAACACCTCACTGTATTTTAAACATAAATTTTTAATCTATACTAAGATCATTCTTTTTTTATTGACAGATTCCTTCATTAGCAAACTATTTCTCCCGCATTTCCCATTAGAATTTACAATTATTCCTTATAAATATTGCATAAACTAAGTGAAATTCTGTCCCTATTCGGGATTTTTTATTTGCTTTCAAACCCGAGCAGAGTACTTATTTATAGTGACTAACTATGCGTTGTTTGCATAGTCTAGATAGTTTTTCAATTTTTTTTGAGTGTGTGAAAACAACTTTGTAAAATCCATAACAAAGAAGACTACAGTGAGCGGTGTTGTTTAAGGTTTCAAAAATCGCTAGTTCTGTGGCAAAATTAAACTTTATTTTGTATTATTTCTATTTTTTGTATCATATTTTGTTTTATTTTGTAACATGTAGAGAAGAAGACAAATACGCAATTGCGGAAGCCTATGTATACTGCCGCGCTCTGAGGTCTTTTGTTTGTTATAGACTATACATCGGATTGGCTTTAGAAGACTACCCATAAACCTTATAGACTAACTTTTGTATGATATTCTCTTACAAGTGCTATGTTTAGAGCGCAGCATAGGCAGGAGCAGCGGTGTTAAATGAATTGTAAATAGGTAAATTGCACCCCTTGTTATATACAATTCAATACGGTCACGGGACCAAAAAGTATTTCCGATTCGGCTGATATTCTACCGGTAGCACTACCTCACCGAGTTATGTAAACCCTGCAAATATTGATTGAATCCGTTAAGCCATTCTCGAGTTATTCTCAAAAGAAAACATTTTTGGCAAATTGCCAAGTTTCAAAAAGTTTCTCCAGCCGCGTTGGGACCGAGCCAACACGGCTGCAGTTCTTTATATATAATCCCTCTGCTATCTGGATACTAATCTAGAAACCTAGCATTGAAACAGACTACATGGAGTCAGAGCTGGTTACCGGCCCGGCCCGGCCTGAAATTTTGAAACCCAGGCCGGGCCGGATAACCACCACCGCATCGAGCCGAGAAGGTTCCGTAGTTTCGCAAATCTTCCATTACTCATTCGACGAATCTACAGCAATTTGTACTTTTTCAAAGGGTTTCTGGAAGCTTTTCAAACTTTTTAAACAACGGCTACTTGAAATTCCGTTTTAGAAAACTTTTATAAATAATTCACCGACTTTAGTGAATGGGCTTGCTCAAAGGAGGGTTCTTGCACAATTGTAAAAAGGCTAAACTAGCCAGAAATGCAGATGAGTTATCCAAGTTTTCTTGCAGTTTACAGTTAAAGTTGAGAACATTATTCCCAAGCTTATTGCCAACTACAATAGGGAATTAGCGATCTTCATGGAACAAACTTATATTTTCGTAGTTCTTACTTATATAATAGAATATAGTCTGTGTCAAGAGATAGGCTTCCAGCACAGTAAACTGACTGAAAAGCAGCAAATAAAGATTAACATATCTGGAGACATTTCCCTTTCTTTTAATGTTGTACCGCTTCTGCCACAGATACTGTGCTGGAAACATGGCTCTTCAGACTATAATTACTAGGGCTAGAAAAAGGCCAGCCGGGCAGGATGGGCCGGACCGTTTCCCAAAAAGTCGACGAGGCCGTGGCCGGCCCTAGTCTATTTCACAATTTTTTGCCGATATTCTTCGAAAAAGTTCGATTTTTAAATAAAAAATATGCTTGCGCGGGCCGACTTCCAAAATTTTCGGCCCCAGCCCGCGCCCGTTAAATTCTCAGCCCTGGTAATTACCAAATATAAGATGGTTACTAACAATACTTTATAATTGAACGTCTTTACCTCAAAACTACCCTTATATTTAAAATATATTTAAAAATCTTTAAACTATTTTTATAGTTTTGCTTCGCATTCGCTTCGTTTCCTTTGCGTGATTCCTTTCATTAAAGTTTAGCTCTCGCCGTTGACCGGCCTTTGTTCGCAAAATTTGTTTTACTACAAATTCAATTTTATTCTTTTTAGTTTCGGCTAAACTTATATCACGAAAGAATACTCTTGAAAGTTTCAAGTATCTGAGTTAAACTTCTATAGTCTATAACAAATAAAAGACCGCAGAGCTCAGAGTTTAGAATTACAGGCTTACTTGATAGGTCTACTTTCTGCCAATTCAAACAATTTTTGGCTTTTCGACCGAAGCTAAGCGAGCTAATTCGAAGACATTTAACTGAATTGGTGGTCAAACTCTTGTTTTAACTTTAAGATACAAACCCTCAGTTTCCCTTCTTCCTAATATTTTCCTTCTTCTAATGTCTGTTCATATGTACAATCATTCATTCTGTTCAATGTTTTGCCGTTGCATTTAGTTTTTTCCTCGTAATCCCGACTGATTGAATGTATCTACTTTGATTTAGTGCCTGTATAATTGAAACTGCCCTTGTCGCGCTCTAGTTACGCAATAAACTGGACCAATCGCAAAAGCGTAAAAAGAGGGTCCGATTGATAAAGAAGAAGAAGTTTAGTGACTATGATACATGGTCTGTCTGTTTCGAAACAACACATTTGGCTATTAGCTGCCTGCGGTCGAATACAAGTTTGTAGCAAACTTGCTTTCATTAGCGTGCTTGGAATAAAGGAATTTAAGAAAGTAGCTAAACCATGATAGCTTACATAGTTTTAGTAACAACTGGGTTTTCGGAGTAGTATATTGGGGAGCAGAGAAAGAAATATTTGGGAGCCTTTTCTTCAAAAGTACATTCATTTTCTATAGTCTATAACAAGGAAAGGCCGGAAGACACGGTGTTAAAAAAGGGCTTTCGCAATTACGTATTTGGGTTTTATGAAATTAAACCATCGCAAAAAGACGCCTTGATATTTTTCTAGTAACAAGCAATAAAGTGCGCTTCTAATCATACCAAAAACATCTACTTTCGATGAAAATTGAGCAATTTCTGAAAACCTATTTAACACTGCACCTTGCAGCCATTTTCTTGTTACTGACTATATAACACCGTTACTCTCCCCTATACGGCGTTAGGAAGCAAGCTCTCGTTCCTCTTATTGCGGCCAGTCAAATGATTTATCATTAACAAAATCTCTTAACTTTATTCCTGCACAAAACTTCCTTCACCTTATCAAATTCCACTTTTTTAGGGAATCTTTCGGTTCATCATACAAATGCGTGTGATGTATTCATATTATTGCTATCGTCTTCTTTCCCTGCAGGACCCTCCATAACCTATTCTTCCCTCTTTCACTACTTATTTGCTCTGCAAAAGTACTCTTCTTGGGTGGTAGAGGGGGCGTGGCTTAGCCCCTCCCCTTATCCTTAAAGGTCTAAAAACCGCAAAGAGGGAAGCCTCTCTAGGCGTTTGGTCTCGGCAGGAAGAACCATAACATGACTGGATTTAGCCAATTCGACAGTCATTCGCCATTCCCCTGCCATTCAAAGGGCAAAAACATTATCCGCCCGTTATGCGGCGACGGCGTTCTTTCTTAACACCGCGCCCTGTTCACTCTTGCGACTTCGTTTAAGTATTCTTAGCGAAGCCTCAACAAGGACAACTTGCATTTTCTAATAGAGATTATAGTCGTTATAAACAGAATCATTTAGCTTTTTTATTTTTTCTTTAAACTTTATTTCTACTATAGTCTATATCAAGAGTTATGTTCTAACGCAGTATTATGGTGAGCAGCCGTGTTATATAAAAGGTAATTGAAAATTGAAGCTACTCTTAATCACTCATTTTTAATCCTTCCTAAAATTTAATTAATGTTAATGTTTTTTATAGTTATTTTAAACCGATCACCAGCAAATTAAATTCTCCAGCACCTTGTTTTTCGTTATCCCATAAATTGTTGTCTGAAAACTCAAAATTGCTCCTATTTGATCATTTAAGCTGTCATCGTAGCTACTTTTTCTTTGAAAAATAGCAGATGAACAACAATTTAGAACTCCAAGTTGATGAACGTTTATTAGATTCAATATCCGTGAAAGCTCTTATCTTCAGTGAGAGTTTCTAAACTCGCAGACCACCCAACAGGCTTATTCAAAGCTAAAGTCCAGAGCTGGATAACCCGGACTAACCCGGTCTAAACCGGCCTGGCCTGGCCCGAAATTTTGAAATCTGGCCGGGCCGACCGGATAACCAACTCTGCTATAGTATGTGTCAAAACTATGTGTTCAGCTCGTTATCCTAGACAGAGGCGGTGTTATATTTATATTAATATAAATGTGTTTTTGAAGAAAAGGAAACCACTCCATATTTTTTCATTCGCTGCTCCCCTGGCTTCTGCTCTGGGATTCTATCTCTTGATATAGACTATATCTCATAGATATTCAGATCTTTCACTAATATCATGGTTCTTTAGAAATATAGCCTCGATACCACATCGCAGGGAGCACTTTCCAAAATCGCAGCCAAGTCATATCTAACCGAATGTAACTTCTGTTATTCCATGATGTTCAATTATTCTTTAACTGCATGGCTATTCTCTAAATGTGTCATTTATATGCTGAATTTATGCAGCCGCAGCGTCTTTTGCCTTTTCGACACTCCGCTGCAATTTCGACATGCCGTGTTCACCAGATGGCTGCCAATTAAAAATCAACATTAAAATTCATTTCGCAGTCCGATTTTTGTGGCCTTGCTATGAATTATTTAATTGATTTAGTCTAAATTAAACTTAGATCAGAAAAAGTAAATTTTCGATCATTTCTGGGAAACATACATAGAAATCTTAAATTTGTTTAAAATATCAAGTTCTTCAGTATCTATAATACATTTATATTTATGTAATACTGAAGCAACCAAGAATACTGTGTCAGAAACCTGTGGCCATCGTATAGAAAAGCCCGGTTGGGTGTCCGGGCAGTTGAGAATTGTATCCCGGTCACCCACGCGGGAGTTTCTATACTACGGCCACTAGTTCTTGAAACAAATTAAAATTGATATCAAAAACCTCAACTTACAGTAAAAAGTGCACTTTTCCAATTATAATTACAAACTATTAAACCAAACAAAACAAATAATTAATCCTATAAAACTTAAGTCCACTTTAATAAATATCATCTGCTCAAGGTGAGCCCCTTTCTATTTTTATTCTTTTTACAAACTTAAATCCTATCTAAATAAACTTAATACTTCTATAATAGGGTCCCTCCTTCCTTCCATTCTTCCATTTGGCTATTTTGCTTTCGTTTTGCTCATCTCTCAACATAATCCTTATTGTTATGTTATGAATTATTTCTAAACAAGGCTCTATGGAAGGGGGGGGGGGGACCCCCACACTCAAACCTCATTTTAAAACGACCACCCATATACACAAAAAGACGCCAACAATGGACTCCAGACACTAAACTAAAATATTTTACCTATTTGTATAGTTTTTAGGCTTAAAATACCTAAATTACTTTGTTTTTGAGGAGAAAATAATAGTTGACTTCTATTATAAAAGTTATTTGAATAGAGTTGAGTTCGTTTTAGCTTGGTATTCTATTTTGGTAATTATTTTCTTAAATCGTATGTCACAGTTCTCTCGTATTCCTATGTTTAGAAGGGCCCATTTTGAGTTTCCTAGTAACTTTCGATATTCAATTTCTAAACTTAATAATAATCAAAAGTCAATGTGTTATATTATTAATATAAAGAAACACAAACTATTAAACTATAAATTCTTTACCCTATCTAGTAAACCTCACAACTACTTTTTCATAACCTACCCCTTTTATCTAACTTTTTTGGCCTGACTGAGCCGGGCAAGGTCAGAATTTATGGAAAACCTTTGGTGCGGCCCAGGTGGTTATCCAGCTGGCTCGGCCTGGGTTCCAAAATTTCAGGCCGGGCCGGTATACAGCTCTGGTGCGGTCAGTTGCAGAATCTGTCTTATATCTCTAATTCTCTCTGCTCTCTCTACCTATTTATACTCTCATTATATCCCGTATTCCATATAAAATAACCAATAGAATTCTATTTGTTTTTTGCCCCCACCGAGCCACCAAAAGGCTCAATTTTATCTTAATTTAACTAGAATCGAACAGCACACACATTTCTGTTAGTATTAGTTACTAGAGAAAGGATTACCAGATATTTCATAATTCTAGTATTGTTCTTCTAAATTTTACTTTAATTCTACGTTTGTACTTTTTAAACTGAATATTTCAACGAAACAATTGCTTTTTGCCACAACACTATAGTTAGCGCCGACCAGTTGCTGGCGCGGTGCTCGCAAAAGGGGCTCAGACGAGCGTTGAATTCTTTATACTCCATCATTACTCTATAGAAGTCTTTGTCTTTAGACCATATTTTTAATGCTTTCTATTCTTCTTTTCTTTATTCCTTATTTTAAAGACTTTATCTTTTATTTTATATACAAAACTTTACATATTATTTCAGCTATTCCATCTATTGTGGGCGTGTCCCTTAGGCCTAGCCCTACCAACTACTCTTTGTTCTTTACCATTGGATAAACCATCATGCGATGTCATAAATATAAAATTATTTTTCTCCTACTGAGGTTTTTTATAAATAATACATTTGCTAAAGAAGAAGATGATGATCAGCCTAATTCAGTGGTAGGAGATCCTTTTGTAAGGTTAGTTAAATACTAGAGGCTTCGGTTAAACTATGCAAGAAACTTAGTTATAATCGGATTCAAAACGAATAACGGAGTGTAGAAAATTATTTACAAGCCAAACGCAATTGTGTACAAGCCGTTTTATCTTGAAAATTATTTTCTACACTCCATTATTCGTTTTGTATCCAACTATACCTGAACTTCAAAACTTTGAACTGAACGTGACTGAACTAAATAAAATGATTGAAAAGTAGTGGCTACACAAATATAGTCTGTTCGTTCTCTTCTGTACAAAGACTGATTGTTTCTATCATTCAGTCTTCGGTGCAGGAAACATGGGATAAATAAGCTGCGGGTTTCCCAAGCCTTCTGCAGATACGGGGCATCGAACTTACAGCCTCAGATATTTATTCAGGTTCAGACTTCCCTTATTATTTTTGGATTCTTATCGTTTCCAGTTCCTTTTGTTTCTTCCTTTCAGCATATCATTTTTCATGTCTTTATGTTTCTAGTTGACAGCTTACTGGTTTTAGTTGTTTATTATAGAATAACAATGTCAGTAATAATGAAAATAGCAAAACAATTATTGTAGTATTGCAAAAAAGGGAAACCCATAGGATAGAAGATAAATATAACACCAGAGCTGTTAATCTGGCGTTGCTTTTGCTGGCCTGGCCAGGCCTGTGAAACCTGGAAAATCTGAGGCCAGGCTAGGCCAGCAAAAGCCATGCCAGATTAACAGCTCTGTATAACACCGCTTCACCTATGGACACCGCTCTCGAAACCGATCATATATTTAAGATCCCACGTGATACAAACACGGATGCTAATTTTATGGGGCAATATTTTTGAAGGCGGTTGCAAATACTCTGAGTTTGACATTTTTCAATTATCGCAAATTCTGTTTACCGGGACTTCCATTATAATACTCGCCTATAAAGTTTAAATCTCTTTCTTTAATGTAAAACTATTTATATTCTATAATAATTCTTGTACTTTCGCTTATTTTCTTAGCAAACGATCAATTTAGCTAATTATGTTTATTATGCGCATAAATGACAAGATGTAGTTATAAGACTATTAGATATGCTAGTGTTCCGAAAGGGGGAAAGGGAGCTAGTTAACCTAAGCAAGCCCTGACTTTTTGAGAAACGGGCCGGCCGGGCCGGCCTTTTCCCAACCCTGGACTATAGTTTTTGAATGTATAAAGTGTTAATAAGGTATAGAGTAAGGTTAATGTTGCAAATGTTGTCTTAGAAAGTTTGTAAACAATTAATCTTTAAAGTAATAATGCACTTTATTATCTTATTTACAAACTTTGTAAAGTATTTTACTATTTCTAAAACCTTCTAAATACATATATATCTATTTTACTCTAACCTTTTCCATTTCTAGTAACTCTATCCCATATGTTACTTTCAATATTTACTCGTTCTAAAATGGCTGCTTCGCTTGCTAAAAGTGAGCTCCAGGGATACATTCTCGTATTGGTATTAGTCCATATTTATGATAAATGAGCTGCGCACATATAGTCGAGTGGTTAGCGAGTTAGACTGGCAGGAAAAAGGTTAGGGGTTCGAATATAGGATCGTTAAAAAGGTATTCAAAACGAATAGAAAATAGTGTAGAAAATAATTTTCAAGCCAAAAACGCTTGTAAATGGGTTCCGTTTGTAAATAATTTTCTACACTCCGTTATTTGTTTTGAATCCGATTATAACACTGCAACCGATTTTTATGCATCTTCGTAAGAAAATGTTCAATACAGTAAATATGATGTGTCTCCTACTAAGAGAACTTCTAGAATTATTAGTGAATAGTTAAGTGCAGATGTGGTTATTCGGCCGGCCCGGCCCGGGTTTCAAAATTTCAGTCCGGGCGGCCGTATAACCACCTCAAAGCGTACACAAAGCTGGATACCGGTCCGGCCGGAATCTGAGTGTAACGTTTATATCTATTCACTTGAGCTAGTCTTATTCTATAAGTAATTTTTCTGCTGAAAAACTGCAAATAGTTCCCATCTAAATTCTTTCTGTCATACTCCGTATCTCTTAGTTCCTTCCTTTTCGTCTGACCACTGGACCTCCCATTTGAGTTAATTGCCTAGTTTGAATTTCCTTTGTGGACACACGACATTTTAACGTTCCGGGGCCGACAAAATCGTAAAACAATTGACTTATTTAGTTTTATATGGGGCATCAAGAAACCTCCGAAGTTTTTACGGAAACCTTGCAGAATTCATATTTTGTACTACTTTTTCGGGTTCGCAGATAGTTTTAGGCATTTCAACTGGATTGTAATTCAAAATCATTAGTCTCACATTAAAATTACTATTCTATAGGTCCTAGTTGAAATATAGTTCTTACAATAACTGCTGCAGCTATAATATGATACAATAGTCTAATTCAAGAGGAATAATGGAGTGTTACTTGCGTATTTTAAGGAAATTTTGCGTATATTCAAGTTTTTTGAAAACTTCTGAGTGATTTTTAACGATATTCTTTTTGAGCACTCCAATATTATTCTTTAATCGGACTATACTTTAACTTCTAAAATAAGCTTACAAAAGACAAAAACATCCTTTCTGCCTCAGTTTGGCTTATAAGAACTTGTCTTTTAGGCGAACACAGCATGCTGTGCTGCTTACTAATCACGGTGGCTTTATGTCATAGAAAAGGAATTTAAGAGACATAAATATGACTAACAAAAGATTATAAAGAAGAACTAAGGGGTTTAGGAAGGGAAAAACATGATTGGCCATGGAGGCAAAGAATATGTTTGTAGCGAAATGGTTCAGATTAGGTTGAGGCATTGATTTCGGGATAAAACGTTAAAAGGGTATAGTCAGCGCCGAGAGTAATAATGGAGTATCATTTGCGTATTTTCAAGATTTTTAACACCGCAACTGCAGGCAAATAGCACGTGAGTACTTGCAAAGTACAGTATTTTATGGAGAGTATCCGCCAGATGCTGGCGCTGTGCTCGCAAAAGGGGCTCAGATGAGCGTTAAATTCTTTACTCCATCATTACTCTTGGCGCTATTTATACAGAAAGTTGGTTTTCTTGAAAAGCTTGACACTAAGATAATTGCATTTATTTATAGTCTTTATCAAGAGTTAATTTTACAGCGCAGTATCATGGAGAGAGGCGGTGTTAAATAAAATATATGTACTTTTGAAGAAAAGACTGCAAATCCACCGTTTTAATTCAATTTGCACCGCTACTCCTTAGGATCTGCGCCCGAACTTAGCTTCCGATACAGACAATACTTGTCTGTATCGGAATTCGAATACAGACAAGATATTTATTCGAATACTTTTCTTTTTAGTTGTGCCGCAGATGCTATATATGTTAAGATTCGAACAAATGCAACATTCTCAGGACATATAAATGTTCGATATACACCTAATAAATATTGTTATCAGGTTAGTTTAATAGAGAGTATTTATTGTATTTATTGACCTGT
Organism: Phasmarhabditis papillosa; assembly: GCA_034691345.1. Classification (NCBI taxonomy): domain Eukaryota; kingdom Metazoa; phylum Nematoda; class Chromadorea; order Rhabditida; family Rhabditidae; genus Pellioditis; species Pellioditis papillosa. The sequence goes on from JAQGAV010001718.1 coordinate 15,497, forward strand.
AATCGCACGTATCACACAAATAATTGGAGATTTCTTCGGCGCAGAGTTGCGGCCATTCATTCCGGAATCTTCTGAGCAGAGACGGTTCCTTTCTAACATTTAGTCTTCGGGTGCACGAAACATTGGAGAAATAGGATAAAATATATAGTCAGCGTCAAGAGTATTGATAGAGTGTAATGAATTTAATGCCCCTTTTGCAAGCACAGCGCCAGCATCTGGCGGCTACTCTCCGTTCAATATTGCACTTTGCAAGTACGCGCGGGCAATTTGCCTGCAGGTGCGGTGTTCAAGACCCTATAAATACGCAAGTAACACTCCATTAATACTCTCGGCGCTGACTACAGCAGTAATGAATTCCTAACAAAACAATATATACGATACAAAAAACAACACCTTCTTCGAAATTGGTTTGTTCAAAACAGTTTGCAACCATTGCACTTGGAAGAAATTGTAGTCTAAACCAGACTACACAATTTTGAAAACCCGGCCGGGCAAGGTCGAGGTCGAAACATTTTCAGACGGTACGGGCCAGTTGACACGATTTGTTGAGTGGTCCGATTTAATAAGAATTATCATTCTGCTATAGGTTCTCGTCACGAATAATCAGATTGAAATCCTCATTCCTCATGAAGAATGTTCTGTTGTAATGCGAAGGTATATCATTTATAAACTTTAATGAAATATTCATAAAATAAGAATAACTGTGGTTTTTATTAAGTTTATTGAAATGGCAGCTCAGGGACACAACTCCACAATTATGTGCATCCGTGGTATTTTAGTATTTTGAGAAGAAGCAACTAAAAAAGAGCAAAATTCAGTTCGCAAATTCAGGTTTTCAATGGAAAACAAGGATGAAAAGGGCCGGGCCCGGCCGGATGACTTTTCAGAATTGCTGATCTGTCCCAGGCTGGGTCGCTAAATTTCCTGATGAAAAGTAGTTCAGTTCTGACAAGTTCTTTATTTTTGTTGTTCGATTACTGTATACAAGTTTGTTTCAACTCCAATATCTCATGTTTCATTTCCAGATCCCTTGCTCCAGCCGGAGTCTTCGTGGATGCTTCCGTCTCCGTTTCCTTCCACCCTGAGTTTACAACTTCGGACGATAGGATATTCAATTTGCAATGTTTCCATGTAAAACAACAGAAAGGCAAAGGACTGGAGATAGGAAAGACGGTGGATGTGCAGGAGGGTAGGTTACTGTAGTTAGGAGCAGTATCAACAAATATGGTAAATTGTCATAGCATATAAATTATAAAAGGTTTCCAGCGAAATATTGGTTCAAAAACGTGCAATAATCTAATCCTAACGATAGTTTAAAAAGTTTTAGGTCTATTTCAAATGAAAAGTATACGCAGTATCCTCTAGAGCAGCGGTGTTAAATAATAAACTAAGTTTCAAAATAATCTTTTATTTCCAGCTCTTTCTTCGGGCCCTCAATGTTCGTATTCTGTCTTGGCCTCTCCAAATGGCCCTGTTGCCGGTAGAGTCTCACTAGGACAAACTGTTTATCATGAATGGAAATGTAGTCAGACTAAGGTAAGGCATAAGTATTGTAAGGATTATCGTCTATTACAAGAGCTAGGTTTATAGCGTAGTATCCTCGGCAGAGACTGAGCTGAAATTTAGCTCTTACAAGCCGAGTTCCGTGATAGGAGTTATGACAGAACCTCTTAGCTCCAAATCTTGTAGAGTTTTTAAATGAATTTGCTAAACAGTTACATTGTTGTTACATACGTATGGTTTACCGACAACCGCTCCTTACTTCAACAAAATCGGTTCTTGGTTTGACAAATCAAAAGTCTTTAAGCAACAGAAAAATAAGTTCACAATTGGTTAATATTATAATTTAGAATACATGTCTAATAGTTCGTAACTGTGCTCTGATTGGTGGAGAGAGTCGACATTCTCTTATAAATTCTGATGGTTGTTCCAAAGATACTAAGATACTACCGGATCTTAACTATTTAAATGAGGTAATAACATTTTCTAAATTCTTGAATAACTTTTTAAAATAGTTTATTTTTGTTTATAATTACCATATTGTCAGAAACCTGTGTGTTATAGTCTATATCAAGAATTAGAGTTCTATTTTATGGAGCAGCGGTGGTAAATACAAATGAAAGGAAATCGAAATTGGTGGATTGCGAGTCTTTTCTTCAAAACTACTTTCATTTTCGTATAATCCGGTTTTTTACTGCGGATACTGGTCTAGAGACCTTACCATATAGTCCATAACAAAAGACCGCAGTGCGCGGTGGAATACGTACGCTTTCGCAATTGCGTATTTGTCTTTTTCTGTACATGATACAAAATAAAACTAGTACAAACATATTTTTCTGACATCAAACAAAAAATTGCGCTTGGAACCATATAATGGAATTTTAATTTTGCCACAGCGAGCGATTTTTGAAACCTTACAGGACACCGCGAACTGCAGTCTTCTTTTTGTTATGGACTATACATGCTCTATACTAAAATATTTCAAATAACGGCAAAATTAAGTCCTTAGTTTCACTTTGCATTTTCATTTTCATTGCATACTAATTGTTGCAAAATTCTCCAACAATTGTCCAGTTTAAAACCGTTAACAGCTTTTGCCGACTCATGGCTAGTAGCCAAATACTGGCGCACTTCGGGTTTTCCGCTACGAAATAGACGCTAATCAGCAGTGGACTTGACGCGTTTCAAGTGAGTACTTCTTTCCGATAAAGGGATCTTCTCTTCTAACACTAAGAAAGAGCAATCAGATTTAGACTGGCGTATTCGGAGTGCAGTTCGTTAACTAGTTCGCGCAGCATTATACTTTACTATATACGAAGTAGTGTAGAGAAACTTGGAATGGGGGTTCGAAAGTTTAGGTTTTATAAATAAACAGGAATTTACATTATAGTAGTTCATGGCTTTTGAAAACTCTTTAAAAGTTAAGCATAGTGTTGTAAAGAATGTCTTTTATAGTTCTGATTCGAGAGCAATAATTGAGTGTTAAAAAAAGAATCTCATTGAAAATGGCTCTGAAAGTATTGGAAACCGAAAATATAAGCAAAATTTCCATAAATACGCAAGTAACACTCCATTATTAATCTTGAATTAAACTATAGCGTATATTTATGAGAAAGTTGTGTATTTGAAGGGAAACAGTGCAGGGAAATCCTACGTTTAAATTTTTTAACACCGCCTCTTTACTTTTGAATTCCACTATAGATAACTCCTTATAAAGTTTTTCTTAGAGGCAAACGACTAGTAAGATATAGTCCATCTCAAGACCTAGGTTTCCAGCGCGGTATCACCAGCTGGGCGCTGTGTTAGAAAAAATGAATGTACGTTTGAAGAAAACGCACCTCGTCGACCGATTTTGCATTCTTATTTATAACACTGCTCCTAGCTTGTGATACCGCGCTGGAAATCTAGGTCTTGAGATGGACTATACTTCTTTCGAAAAATACGCTGACATAGTGTAAAGGTGTTTCTTTCCTCCATCAGTCGTTAAAACCAATTATTTTGCAAAAGTTTAAGTTTTCTTTCCATTTTTGCCTATAATTATGTTTGTGTTAGTAATATAACTCCTTCTTCTCAAATCCGTTATTTGTTGACTGCTAGAAATAGACCACCAATTATGTAAATGAAGGAGGGGGGGGGGGGCAGG
>JAQGAV010001719.1:0-19139 GCA_034691345.1 Phasmarhabditis papillosa
AAAAGAACAAGAATAAACAAGAATTCGTATCGGAAATATAATCTATAGAGCATAAAAGATGTTGTTGAGAGTACGAGCACTAAGATTAGATAAGCGAGCCTTGTTTTCCTGACGGAACTTCTTTGATGCTTCTGGAGTCATTTGGGTAATAGTGTTGAAACAAGAACTCTAAAAAAAAATGTTAAATGTGTTTTTAAAATAAATAAATATTGTTTACCTGTACATCGATGAGATTGCCGTTGTCCGCAAGTTCCAAGAGATCCATAAGAGAAATTGTTGTCTTTGTTTCTGAATAGATGGACATTTTGTAAATAATGTTGTAGCAGCTTAATGGGACATGGCGGGTACCTTATCGCCTATTCAACACTTATAAGGAAATATCAGTTTCCTGGACCAATATGATCGAAAAATGGCTTTTATGGCTGACTTTTCATTCATTTTACGGACTACAAGACAGCGAGACAGGCCTGGGCCAAAGCTGAAAATTTCTAAATGCGGAATTTTTTTCGGAACCCCCTTTTGTTAAAATTTCACAAAAAAATTCGGGTAGCGTATGAGTACTCGTATACAAATCTTAAACCTTTTCAAAAAATTTGCGGATCACCCTTATATGTGGGTTCAAATATTTTTTTCGGAACCCCACTTTGTCAAAAATGTGAAGTCGACTCACATTAGCCCAGGCCTGCTACGAGATCACAGGTGAGGATCTGATACAAAAGAACTTTATAGCAAAGAACACAAGGAGTGAAGGATTCTGCCTTTGGGGGGATTCGAACTATCGATTTCTAGCTTAAGAGGGAAGAAGTGGGCCACTGCGACCCGTGATATACAATGTGGAAAATTGCGAACGGAAGCGCAACTGTATATTAATCATAGCTCAATAAATTCAAAAGGAATCGATTTTGAAAATTTCGCTGGTTCTCTCTAACCCAATTAGTAATTGGTTTAGATCGGCAATTACAAGTAAAATAAGTGAAATTCGAGAAAAGTCTCAAGCTCAGCAAAATCAGTTCTTCAATACGTGCTCATTAGAAAAAAATACTCACTGTACAAATAAGTTCCGCACGTAGTCATAATAGCTTTCATCTCAAAACGATCAGATAGTTTTAGAAGAAAAATAACGTTGGAATCTAAATGAATAATGTTTTATAATGTAGTCTTATTGTTTTATATACATTGGACACTTAAAAGTAACAACTAGACGTACTAAAAGACAAAAAGTATGTCTTGTTGTAGGTTTACAGGTGTTGTTCTTGTAAAATAAAGAATGTCTTTCTAGAAAACACATAATGTAATATAACATTAACTTTTAAGTCCCCCTATAATAGAACTGAATAACCTACCATCGATTACAACGTCTCTTGGTGGATAAATAAGCTTCAAAAGAACCTTGAACTCTTCTGGATCGACATCCTTAAGTTCAATTTCATCCTTATTCTTCTCATTGAAATCACCGAAGAAGAGACGGTCAAAATAAGGCGACCAAAATGCCAGATACTGAATAGTTTGATGAATATTTTCCTTGTGAGAGTATTTATTAACTACTTTTTGTAATAGGTTACAGATAAATGATACCATTCTTTAATAAAATTGTTCGATTTAAGAATAACTAAAATTAAGTTATAGTCGGAATCAATAGTAATACAGCCGTGTAAAAATTGATTTTGCGCAGGCTTAGTAAGCAAACTTGCAATTACAGGTTCAGCGGGCTGAAAGTGAATGAATCCATTGAAAAAGATTTATAATTACTTTTGAATCCAACTATAGTCTATAGCTATATGAGATGAACTAACTTACTTCTCTGTGAACTTTTATTTTCTGATCTCCAACAATAAGCGTAACATCTCGTAGATCATCAATCTTCCGTATATATGTGTTAAATTCAGGTTCATCTGATGCTTCTTCATCAAACAAATCGACAAAGTCTTCCCAAATATCGCCTTTGATTTTAAAACCCTGTAAGAACGATAAATATAGTTGGTGGACGAATGTGTGTTAAAGGACTGTGCGCTCACTGTGAAAATTTGGATAATAAGAACAACGCTACGATTGGCTAGAAAATAAAAACTCACCGAGTCTAAAAGATTGAAGAAGCTCTTCCAATTGAGATTTCTCAAACGATCTTTGTTTTCAGTAAAAAAGTCCTTCTTCTCCTCAGGAGTGAATTGCCCGCGGAGAAATTCAGCGCCTGCCGCCTAAAATCAAAGTATCAGCAATGATCTTGTTTAAATAATATAACAAAATCTCACTGCTAAATAATTAAAAAGAGATATCTGGATAGGTTAACGAAACAAAAATACCTGTAATTCAGACAAATTAAATTTTTGCGCCAATTCCAATCCAAGCATCAGATTTGCACCTCTCCCTAAAAGTTAATTTTGTATTTCTAAAATAGTTTAGTCATGCTGTCCATTATTATATTCTTTAGCAAAGACTAAGTTTCCAGTGAAGAATCCTGCGGAGGAGTGCTGTTATAGCAAAATAAACGGAAAACTGGTAGATTGAGAGTCTTATATCCAAAAGTGCATTCATTCTATTATAACACCCAAGGATACTGCAATGTGCTCATGATGACAGCAACTAAAAATACCTTTAATATCCAAGTCTTCAGAGAAATATACGTATTCTCCGTCCCAACATGTTATCCTCTCGTGAATGACTGAGATTTCGAGATAATATGCTGCGTTTAGTTCGTCATCTGAAATTATTAATGAATAAGTAAACTCCATTCAGAACAAAAACACACTACTGTTTCAGTTAATAACTTTGATCTTTCGGTGAAGATTTCGGTAAGTATGCATCCCCGTTTATTCAATACTCAACTCTCAGCATATTCCACATCACAATAAATGTGAGTAAACAAACACTCTAAATACTAGTTCTATAAATATTAAACAAACCGTATAATATATCCCTAGTAGTCAGACATTTATTTAGCAGTGTGGCAACTGCTTCGAACCTCAAATCATCAAATGAGCAGTGCTTCATATCATTGTTAGATGTTTCCGAGTAGAAAAGACGGTCAAAGTAGTCGGACCATAAAGCGAGAACCTAAATTAATCAATAATATAAATATAGAAAGTAACAAACATACTGTTTTGTGCATAAACTAAACTACCGAGAAAAAATTTCAGTCATTGCTGAATACTAGTTTTATCTTAAGAAGCTGAACTACGCGAAAATGCTCTTTGTTTTGAAAACAAACCAGCTACTCTTAAAGAAAGTCCTTGACAATTTCCGCTGTGTTATCGCAAAACTTGGACCGTCTGTAATAGGTTCATAAAAAACAGCCGACATTTGAAGCTGAAAATTAGAAATTAAAAGCTTAAAATAAAAGCATGATTAATAAAAGTAGCGAAGTATCAAATAATGAAATTCACATGGATGGATAAGTGGAATAAACTCCGGATCAAACGGGTTTCCAAATTCCGAAATAAAAATACCGAATAATGAGAAGGAAATGGAAATTTGCTAAGAAAGTCGCTCAATCAAATGGAGAACTTTGGGTTAAGAACTGGTCGAATGGACTCCTTACTTTCACCGAAGATCTCGACGAAGACCAAAGCGCCGTTGGAAAGATGAACTCGTTGAATAATTTGGATAAAACTGTATAAAATGTTCTAGTCTTTGAACAGATAAGATAGATTGACAGAATAAACAGACGGAATAACAACGAAACTTCATGAATCCACCTAGTAGAAGTTAGGCTCTGCACACCATGCAATAGACACACACTAACCATAAGATGGGCGTGGTCCGGTATACGCAGCACTTTTCGGCTAAGGGGAAGAAAGGAAAATATCACATAAATACATAAATAAAATATAAATCAAACATTGGAAAAGGGTTATCCGGAACTAAGGTGACCGGGTGGCGACCATTGGCAGGATCGTACTTGCATTGGTTGAGGTTGTGGTGGTGTTGTCAGGCATTATCATGGGTTGGTTGTTGAATTGCCATCTGAAGACAAAAAGAAACTGAGTACACTAACTCCCGAAGAAGTTAGTGCTCAGTTATAGGATCATATCACATGATTTACCAGTTACATTCTCAGATAACATAATTTTTTTGTAATTGTGCATATTGTGTATAGTTGTTCATCATTTTTCAATTTTCACTTGTATATAAATACGCTCTAATAAATTTAATTGTTTGTCTGTATTGTTTTGCTATATGGGATATGATTTCCATGATACTTATTCAAATTTTAATCTGCTTTAACATCTTTATTCCCGCCGACAATTTCGTCATTTGCACTGGTATGATCACCGTCTTCACCACACAAGGTAAGCTTTCTATCCTTTGAATTTATATTCTTCCCCAGATTGGTTAATTGAATATCAGTTGTAAGCCCTTACTCCGTTTCACACCATTACATTTCAGGTTGCTGGTGATTCCCCGGTCAGCTTCGATACTATTCGCAGATCTTTCTGCAACAGGACACACAACAGTTTGTTATTACTTTTCTTATTTCGTTTGTTAGATTCAAACTTAGTGGAGCTGATTTTTGCAATGATGCACAATAGCGAAGTCACTTTGAATTTCTCAGTCAAAAAAAAAGTATAGCATCGTCTTTTTTTTAAAACACCCGATCTTTGACCTGCATAATACACTATAGTGACACCTACCAGTTGCAAACAAAATCCGTAGAGATGATAAAAGGAACTGTCAAATACACTTCTCGAAGCTAGATACCAAAATAATGTATAAATGTAAGATGTTTAATATAAATGTAGGTATAGAATATCCTAGTTCGAAGACATGTGTTGACGGTATCCTAGGTGTGGGTCAAAGTCATCTCCAGACACCTTTCGGTTCCCCATAATTAATTCCAAATGAATATATAAAAAACTTATGAATTCTTCAGGATGAGGTATTGGAGTCTTAAAAATACGAATACATTCGCTTTCATTTATTAGAATGCTGACATTTCTTAGAATACCTTTCTGCACAGCACTTCGCTTCATTTGATTTCTGTTTGTATTTATGCAAGAAGCTGGAATTGTAATGAAAAACGTTTCAGTTCAGAAGAAAGTGTGCTTATGCATTGGGTACGCATACAAAAAAACATTTGAAAACTGACGTCGTTCACAGGCCCGACCCACCCCTCGGTACTGTTATCTGTGTCTGAAGCATTACTTTAGAAGTTTCTATCGAAGAAATAGAACTAAAGAGTCTATATAAGTCTAACAATAAGTCTATAAAATAAAAATTATTTCCTGTAAGATATTGCTCTATTTTTTAACAGAGCAGAAATGGCCACTTTGTGTTTACAATAATTACCCGGCGTTTACACAGATCCGAGGTTCCATTGCTGAAGCGCGCGCGTTAACGTTTTCCACATTTATTCTGTGGCCATTTTCATCAAATTATTCAGTTTTCCACAAGAAGTCCACCTCAATGGAATTTATTGATGAAAATATGGTTACTGAAGGCGAGCAGGGTGAGTATTGAATTTTTCTACCTTTTTGTTACCTTGTCTAATGCATCAAATCAAATGGATCCATTATACCCGAACGAAATTGCTTCTGAGCCTTCTTTTCTATAGGTAGCTTCAGAAGAACGAAACGGCCAGCATTTAAACTTTTGCGGATAGATTATCACAGTGTAAATTATTCGTCTTAACTGTTATTTGCAGGTGGTGTCCCTGAACTGGACTTTGACGAGGCACATAGAAAGCAGCAAGAGGACTGGGAAATCGACGAAGAAGGTTGAACAGATCCGGGAAATTATATAATCTTTATTTCTTAGCAATTTTTGGAGGTCCACTTCTCGAGCCATATCCACAGAGTAGTGGTTCGATTTTGGCAGGAGGAGTATCTACTTCAAATGAGTTGACTCCGGATGCAGAACAGGCCATCCAAGGTGAACCTTATTGTTCTCTGAATTTCACTGGAACTTCATATGCAGTTGCCTGGTTTAATTTTGTTCATTTATAGAGGCACAATTGTTTCTCTCTAATTGCCAAATAATTTTGATTATTTATGAAATCATTATTTAGATGCTAGCGGTATGTCGAATGACGAATACAACTACATCGCAAACTATGATAATTTGCCAATCAATCAGGACAGTTCTTGCCATAGAACTATTGATAATGGTTACTAAGACTCTGTTTGTCGTAATTTTGTTTGATTCAGATAGCAGCCATGGTGAGACTACTCCTGAAAATGATTCTGCGAGTTCCGATGTTAGAGGTTCACAACTAAGGATTTTGTTCAAATCATGCTTTCATTTCAGAAGATGTTTTTGATTGTCAGTACTGTGGGCAACGTTGGTCGAAGTTGATTTCTCTCAACAAGCATATTGCTGGCAAGCACAAGGAAGAACGGGAAGAGCGAAATGCGCTTGCTGGTGAGCTACTATTGCTTATTTTGGATGTTTTCCAAATGTTTTGATGTTGGTTGTGTGCACATCTAATATATGTGACTTTCAGATGAGGTTGTTTTCCGCTGCACAGAAAGCGGATGTGAAAGTGTTTTTCTCTCAGAGGAAGCCGTACATAATCACTTCGCTTATGCTCACGACCAAGGAGCCTCTAAAGCAAGTGCGTTTGGATATTTTTTATGTCACGCGGATGAATCAATACCATGTTCTTTCGAACATCGGTATCAAAGACTCACTAACCAAAAAAAAAATTGTATCGTGAGAAATGCATCCAATGCTACTATTTTATTTCAGGAAGTTACTCTTGCCGCTACTGTTCAAAGAAGTACGACATTTCCAGTTCTCTTCACTCGCATTATGCCAGAACTCACCCGAATCAGAAAAGAGTGTCGATACGCGAAGATACTATTGGTTGGTAACAGAGATGTAACTGTGGATTGTGGAGATTTTGATACAAGATTCTCTAAATTGTAGTCGTGGTGTGAGAGAAACGTATCTAGTTTGTATTCCGATCACTTGATAGTGATTTTTTCTCTCTATTTACGTCTACTGTATGGATTTGAGAATTTTTGCCTTAATTGGATAATTTGGTTCGATTATGAAAAGTTGTATGTCAAACCTATGACTCGTCTTTGGATCATTCATGCATTAGCGGAAAACAGATCGAATTAAGTAACACTAAAATATATCCATTTACAGCTGCTGGTGAAGATTGCAACAGTGAAGACCAGTGTGATCCTGCCCCTGCAACTTCTTGGGATACAAAAATGGCAAGAACTCCAAAAATTGGTCGAAGAAACAAGTTGGCATCTGTTATGAAACCAAATGGTTCGTTATCTGTTTCTCGCGAATCGCTGCATATTCACAGTAGGAGAACTCAGTGTGCTTTATTAAAAAAAAATTGTTGAGTAAGTGCAGCGATCAATTTGTGCACATATTATGTCGGTGCAGTTAAATTTTTATAAGCAAAAACAGCTACTTTCACTTAGGAATCAACCTTCCAGTATCTGATTCGAGTGAAGACGAAGAGGAGAAAGAAGAAGTGCCAGTGAAGACTAGAGGAAGATGCCGACCACTATTAGCTGCAAAGTTCAAGAAGGTTTTTTAATCTTTTAAAGCCTTTTCAAGAAAATGATTTTAGGAATGCCCTACTCCTGCATCAAATCCTCTCAAATGTGATATGTGCCGCAAATCGTTCGTTGTAAGTTTCTCTTCACTATGAATGTAATATGGGCAGAGTACGACAAGTGATGTAGTTTTTGAAATTGTCGGGAAAACGCTTACAAACTTGCATTTCATGCTAATAACTCTTTCTTTGACCAGACATCGGACTTTCTGCATAAACACAAGTTGATGCACGCTGAGTACGTATCGAACGATTCGAAGGGCAAACTCTTCTGTGAAGTATGCGGACAAGTTTTCACGGGAGAACCTTATATCTTGCGGCATAAAAATACTACTGCATGTGAGTTGCCTTTCTCTATAATAATCAGCTGATTGTGTTTTACTATTGGCTTAATTATTTAAACGTTGTCGTACATTCAGGTGGCAATAAGGTGAGCATTCCAATCGTCTCAAGTTCAACGGAAGCCCATAGAAACGTCGAATACAGTTCACCAACTGGATTGAGAAAGCGAAGAAGTGAAGCAATAGCTGGCAGTAATGTATTATATATTACCTTTTCATAGTAAGCAATCTTGTTTAGGGTGTCGATGAACTAGCGGCTTGCAGACCTTCTAAGTTGATGCAACCGTTTGTTAAGAAAGGACAACAATCTGATGAGGTAAGCTTGTGGTTATTTTATTACTGTCTGGAATTTTTCTCTGAGCATTCCGATCATGCCCTAGCTGGGGACGCGTTCCGATTTTGGAAATTTCTCGGATTGGTCTAAAAAGAGCCGAGATTTTTTCGGGTTCCAACATGTCAGGACGTAGTCCAGTTAGGGTATGATTCTGATTTAGTCGCATATCGGTTTGGCAAGGCTCGTGAGCTTCTTCAGTAATGACTTGCACTCGACAGTTTGTATATTTTTGATTGTAGGATCGCTCTTCATCACAGTATGTGTCAAACACTATTGTTAAGCATGGCGGTCAGATTGAGAGGAAGCCACCAAGGGTAATTTCTTCAGTGCAATTCATAGATAAGCATATATTTTTTAGATTCTCCTTCGTAACGCTGCTCATGCCACATTTCCAACCGGAAGTTCTGTTAAGGCAGAACTAACTTGGAATAGTGTAATGAAATATGCCGATTTCAACACGAATGAGCCAGTCCAAGGGTCTAATATGGTAACCATTTTCTGCTCCTACGCCTAATACAGTTTATGATTTTAGAATAATTCTGAGACCAATAGTTCTGGTCATTCTGGGAACGTTCAGTGCAGTTCTTTCCCCCTGTCGACAGCAATTTTCGAACGCGCTGCTCAGTTTCCCGAAGAAGTCATGATCGCATGGTCTACGGTACGTTATTTTAATAATAGGCAGATTAGCATTTTATGATATGGAAAATTTGCATAGTTTTAGGTACTTGATGCGGACATGCTTGCTGCCGCCAATATGAACTCTTCCAACACAATTCTGTGCGTTCAGGAGCTAGAACCTCTACATCTACCACAAGAAGCAAAAGAAATTTTATTGAGAGGCCACATTGTAAGTTGAAAGTTTTGATACACGCCGACTCATTTCTTGTCTGACTTGTCGGAAACTGTAATCTATTATCACTTATGTCTCTAATCTATTGATCGCAGAATAGATATGCGTGATTTTCACCACTTTACTGGAAAAGTATAATAGCAATTCCCTTACCACCATTTTTTAAATCCTCATATTATTTCTAGATCACTCTGACTATGCTGACCTCAAATGATACTACATCTCAGTGGTCCATCATCACTTTTGGAGAACAACGTCCTCCTGCAGGGCTGAAGAACAAACTGTTCACACAGTTCCAGAATGTGGAAAACATTTTCATCGAGGATGCGGCTACTCGCAACATGGATGTTGTCAATATTCTGCGCTACACCAAAGATGGTTCGTTTTTTTAATTGCTTTGCGTTCGTGTTCACCTATATATCCGAATTCTACTTGATAAGCTAAGCAATTGTAATTTCATGTTTTTCAGGTTTATTCACCATGCTCGCCAAATCGTTTGCCAAGAAGACTATCGGATTCAACTATCAGCCCTAATTTTGCCTCATTTATGTTTTTGTTATTGTTATGTTTTACTTGTTTATTCAGAATTGTTGTTTTATGTTATATTTTTATGAAGATTCACTTTACTTTCCAGTTAGTGTTCTTGGTTTTCTTCAGATAATACGTTGTTAGCGCTGTCAGAGTTGTCAATTTTTTAAAAAGTGAACTATTCTTCAAAGCGTCATGAGCGTCGTGTGGGAAGATTATGCTTGCGAAATATAAGTGGTTCTCGTTGTGGTTCTTTGTCAGAAGGACTACTAACAGGCTGTATTGTCCTGATGATGATTCCAATGACTGTTCAAGGGGGGGGGGGGTGATATTCGTTCGGTTCAGCTGGCACTCTAATTTAGTCGAATGCCAAGTAAAGTGCATGTTTTTTTGCCAGTCTAATTGGATGACTTTTTTGATAGATTTCTTTTGGAGCCAACCTCAACAGAACATAAGATAGGGTTATTGTGGAATGACACTGCTAAATCGGCCAATGGGTCTAGTTATTAGCAAACGGATCGGGATCCATTCTCCTGGCCGATACCTGCTACCTCCGAATGTTAGGCTATTAAAATTGCGTATAATACGCAAACTAGACACATCTTGAAACTTCAAGAAGAAAAATAAAATTAGGGCTAACGATTTCAAAACATTAAATCAGCTCTTCGCAGGTAAACAGTTAATTCATTTGCATTGAAAGTGTAAGTGTTGCTTCGGTGGTTTTCTCACTTTGTTTTGCAGATGAAATTCTTTGTATGAACGCGAATGTTAGAACTCTTAAGAACCGAAGACACTGGTATAATGAAACTAGACATTTAAACGGTTGGTGAGAAATTTCTATAGTCGATTTAATGCAGGTCAGGGCTATGCAAACACGTTTATCCCGGGGTTAAATCTATCATCATTTAATCCCCCCAAAACATTGATTTAGACTTAAATTTTTGGTACATTGTACATATTTCAATGGCATTTGCGAGACTTTAACATAAGAAGAGTAAGGCAATCAAAGAAAAATTTGAAATCCGGACCAAAATGGATTGAAATCACGAAGGAAATAAGCGGATCTGCATATGAGCACAGATGAATTTGCCATAACCTGCTATTACCTGGAGGAAAAACCCGTGTCACCTTGTTTCCTACTCTAATTATTAGGTCGAAGTTGTAATATAAGTATTACCTATTGGAGTGGAAATCCTTTATATAAGTGACAAGAGTCCTCCTTTACTTGAAAGAAAAAGATATAACCCTGAAAATTAGGAAAATCTGCGCCCGGAAACGCAGCAGTTATATTTAACGCTAATATCTGTCTTTAGGAAAAAAAGCGATGTAGCAGAAAGACCAGCGAAGTTTTGGTAGACTGACTACAAGGCTCCGCAGGCACACCTGAGATTTTCAAAGAGTTCAGACCCGCCCTCAGTGGTCATAGTGAAGAAACGCCCGAGTGGGTGCCCTGTCACCCATCCGGGCGTTTCTATACTACGGCCACAGGTTGCGGAGTCCTGACTGACTTCACCTGCAGTATAACAAAGGAAGATAACACATATTTAGAAATTTTCCGATAATCGATAACTGTCATTCTGTATTTTTAATCCTATAAAGAAGTAAATACATAATTGACACAGTTACCATATTAGATATCGAAGTGCGACAGTTCCCCCCAAGTTCAAAAGACAAAGGCTCATAATAAGAGAAAAACTGGCAAAATTCAATCTATTGTTGATCTACCAACTACTATTATGATCATATAGGGCACCAATCTCGAACAAAATAAAAACTTTATTAAATCATTCCGAATGTTTACGCTATTTAATGGTCGTGATAATAGGAATATATCAATACTGCTAAAATATTACTGCTTATTTTATTTGTCGATACATTGAAATAACTAAATGTTCATTTGGCGTGTCTAGGTTCGGGGAAACTTGGGGGGAACAGTCGGCAGACCATTAGATATAACCATTACTATGAGTAATATAACACCGATGATTAGATTGGACTTGCTTAGGCGAGGTTAACACTGACTTCTCTTAAACTTGTTAACAACCCGTTTACAACTGGCTTTCTCGTTTACAACTCCGCAGGCTTTCGAAACTATCTTGAAAACGCCCGGCCCATGGCCGACTTTTGGACCTCCGGCCTGGCCCCGGTTTTCGGTCTTTGGACTATGACCACTGAGGACGGGTCTGACCTCCGGCCGTGCTGGGCCTGTCCCTATTTTCATACATCTCAAAAATACACATTTTATAATCCAGTTCCCTGTAGATCCTACCGAACAGGCCCATTCAAGCAACAAGGACTACAAATACAAACATAAATGCAAACTTTAGATAAAGAAGTAAAAGTAGTATTTGGTTCACTCAAATAGAGTTGTTCTATTATTTTATTAAATGTATACAAATAAATAGTAGATCATTTTATTATATTATTTCTTTAGTTTCTCTGTGTGGCTGTAGTTGAAGTTTGTGTGGGACATGAGGAAACTGAAAATACTTCATCGTTACTTAACTAACTTATTAGACTTGAACATATCGGTTTTAATGTCACAATTGAAGGATTTTATATTCAAACATACTGTAGATACTCAACAACCAATGAAAGAAGAAGTTGTTTAGCTATTTTATATTAAGCATAATGCTGCATTATCTGATATGCTATTGTCCGTTTCAAAACCTGGACTGTCTAGAAGCGCCGTTTGTAGTTAACGTGCCGCGGTGACGGGCTTCCCGTTCAAAAGTGCCATTTTGCTCGGGCAAAATTTTTGAAACCTTTAACAACACCGCTCACTGCAGTCTTTATTGGCTATTGACTATAAACTCATACGCTTCATGTGTAATTAGATTAATAAAATAAATGAGACTTTACTTATTAAAAGCACTTTAAAGGTACTTTCGAACCTTTACTTACCAAGTTTATCTCCAATAGATCTAGCAATTATAACTTCATCATCTTCTGATTTTCTAACAAAAGAATATCCATTACCAGATGAGAGTGGAGAAAAATCGCTAGAAGGGTTAAAAGAGACTGTGAATATTTGGATTCCGGATTCTTTTAATGACGTGGCTAGAAGAATGGACTCCTTTATGGATTCTGACCTGAAACGGATATGTTTGATTGAAACTAGACTAGACTCTTTATTCAAGAAACAACTATATATAGTCTATAACAAACAAAATACCGCAAAGCGCGGTGGTATACGTAGCCTACCGCAATTGCGTATTTGTTATTTTCTGGATATGATACAAAATATAACTTGTACAATAATATTTTTCTGAGAACAAACAAAAAATTGCGCATCGAAACGTACAATGGTTCATGAAACAAAATCGTAAAAACGAAACGGAACTATTTTTTAGGCGATTGCAAAAATTCTAAGTTTAGAACGTTTTGTTGTCGCCGGTTCTATTTTCTTAAGCCTTTTTAAAAGGCATATGCCACAATTATATTGAGTGAAAGGTTCCGAGTTTGTTAATTGAGAGAATCGGTTAATAGAGTAACTCTAAGTTTAATGAGGCTTAATCTCATAAAATATTCTTTAGCAAAAAGTTTAGAGCAGATATTTTTAATAATCTGGTGACAGTTACAAACACAATTTCTTCTATCATCTTTATGTTATAAAATCAAATACTTACTTTTGTCCTATTATAATAACAGTTGTTGGTACTTTTCTTCTTGATTTTGTATTAGACTGAACAAACTTTAGGCCGCTAAAGTATATTTATATTTTATCTGCTCCTTGTTTCCTCTTACTCTCTAATATCATATGAATTAAACTGTCTAAAAGAAGCCGTCTGGTCGTAATTCTCTAGTTCATTGGAGATTTCGATGATATTACTGGAAATACACAGGTTATATTCTATTTAGATTAAATTGCCCTCTGGCAGTAGCATAGAAACGCCCGGATGGGTTCTCGAGTAGTTTTTAGCCTGCCCGGGCAAGAATTCTCAACTGCTCGGGCACCCACGCAGGAGTTTCTATACTACGGTCAAAGGTATTACGCAGGAAACCTAGTTATTGATAGTGACTATAATAATTGATTTACTCCCTTATTTCTTTGCTATATTTTCCAATTCTGCAAGTCTAATAACATATTAATTATATACTGGCGTATATCATGCAACTAGGTGGGGGTTTCCGTACGGATTTTAGAAAAATACGAATTTACTGGTATAACGACGGAACCGTACCGCAGAGGTGGTTATCCGGCCGGCCAAGCCGGGTTAGGCGTTGCAGTCAGCCGTCTTGTCAATAAGGAAGGTAAATAAGGTAAAAAGGTAAACCTTTACTATGGAGCGATAGGTCGCGGGTTCGAATCCACCCGGAAAATGGCTAATTCACAAAAAAAAATTCAAATATACCCAAAATTTGCCTATTTATTCCTGAAAAAACCAGAAAAACCGGCCTAACCCGGCCCGGCCCGGCCTCGCCTCAAAAATATCAGGCCGGGCCGGTAACCAGCTCTGCCGTACCGTATCGTTTCCCCACCCTACATTTAACCAATCTATGTTTTATATGTTGACTTAGACGAAAACAGAGACTTAGCTGTTTCGTTAATTAACAGAGAATCTTATTCTACAACAATATAATTACTTACATTGGTCCATCTGAATATGCTTTTGACGGGTTAAACTCTTCTGTTTCTCCATAAGGTATCAATAATATTTGAGTTTGTTTACCAAGAATATAAGGATTTCCGTCGTAAGCGAATAAACGATAAGTAATAAAATTATGCCATAGAGAATAATTCTAGAAATAAAAAATGATAAATATATGAGAAGAAATAAATCTTTTAATTTACAATTACTACCACTTTTAACGCCTTAAAGTACACTTTATGGCTTATACATAGAATATTCAAGGAGTATATTTTGGAAATCTAGTCAATGGATGCAGACAGACTACAGTGCGATTCAAAACGAATAACGGAGTGTCACTTGCGTATTTTTTGGATTTTTAACACCGCTCCTGCAGGAAAATTGCACGCGCGTACTTGCAAAGTGCAATATTGAACGGAGAGTAGCCGCCAGATGCTGGCGCTGTGCTCGCAAACGGGGCTCAGACGAGCGTTGACATCTTTACACTCCATCATTACTCTTGGCGCTTACTATATTTGGGAGTTAAAAGGCAACTCTCTAAAGTCGACACTGCCGCGGCTGGTCAGAAGTTATTTGTAAACTCCCCGGCTCGGCCGATCATTGTTGTTGTCGGGTTTAGACTTACTCCAGCTATTATATCCGTAACAGCTTCCTCAAATACAACAGCAATATTGCCAGTATAATGCGTCTTTGTGGCCGGTTCCGGGGTTGTTGGTAGGTATGTTGGAGGAGGTACAGGATCACATGGAGAAGTGGATACTGAAAGAATAATTGTTGATATAAACTATAACAAACAAAAGACCGCAGATTGCGGTTGTATAGATAGACGTCCACCGCTCACTGCAGTCATTTTTTGTTATGGTCTATAAAAGCAAAAGTTTTATTACGTACAAAATAGTTTACTAAAAGATGTTATTATAGTGTTATTAATAAATAAAGAAGACGTTCTTCTGCGTTCTTTTATAAGAAAGTTGCGGATTTAGAAAACTTTATAATATAAAGTTAGGCACAGGCGGCCCCGCCCACTTTCTCGGCGCGCACTGCAAAGCTAACTTTATCATAAAGTGTTACGAACGGCCACCTTGCTTCTGAATTTGATTATAGCAATCTCGTTGTCGGTATTAAATGGCATGTAAACCATTATATATAAATGTTTTCATCTTGTCTTCATTACTAGAACTTTGTTTGCTTTTTTGCTGACTCTGTTTTGCCAATCAAATACGTTTGCATTTTATTGAAGTGTTTCTCTTATTTCTTTTACTTACATATATATTCTCCTATTATTTTACTAGCCTTGCTATTATCATTCTCTTCTATAATACTAAATACATATTCTTCTTTAGAAGCAAGACTAGAGAAGTCCGCAGAAGGATCAAAGCTAATTGTGAATATGTTATTGCCCATATTCTGTAGATTCTTTGAACTCGCCACGGCAGCTCTAACATATTGATCACTAAAACAGAATATAATGTACAAAACTTGTAGAGATGCACTTTTTGGCACAGTTAGTTATTTATTTTCGTTGGTTTTTGGCAGAGGTGGTTATCCGGCCCGGCCTGGG
Source organism: Phasmarhabditis papillosa (assembly GCA_034691345.1). Lineage (NCBI taxonomy): Eukaryota > Metazoa > Nematoda > Chromadorea > Rhabditida > Rhabditidae > Pellioditis > Pellioditis papillosa. Next base: position 15,720 of record JAQGAV010001719.1, read on the forward strand.
TTTCAAGATTTCAGGCGGGGCCGGGTTAGGCCAGCTCTGGTTTTGGCGCGCATGTCTGTCTAAATATTCATGAAAATTCAGTTTTTTGTGAGTTAGCAGCAATTTATCCCAAAGGAGTCAAGTCGAATTTAAGCTAAATCGGTGCACTTCATTTATAATTCTGCCAATTCCAATAGAATAAAGAATGGAAGCGGTTCTCCAACTAGCTGGCGCCACAGGTCTACACACCAGATCACTAACCCTCCGCACCAATCATGTCCCTATTATCAGGGCTAGGAAAAGGCCGGCCCGTTTCTCAAAATGTAGGCCCCGGCCCGTTAAATTCCTAGCCCTGCCTGTTAGGAGTACTGTGACTCAAAATGACTTAAGTGACAAAATGAAAACGCTAGTTATAGGCAAAGCTCATTTAAGGCTAGTACAACGAGGCTTTGTTAAGCTTTGAACTATTTTATTATAGTCTTGTTGTTAAGTTATCGAAATGGAAAACGTTATTGACTTCAGAGAAATGGATAGTTTAAAATTGCAAACATACCTATATCCTACAATTATTACCGATCCAGCGCGATTGTCGTGATCCAATGCAGTCTTTACGAATTGTAGACCACTAAAACAAAGCGGTTTTTATTGTTTTTATCCATTATATTCAATTTTTACGGACGGCGACTGTTCTTTAATAGTATAACTCTAACATTTTTTTCTAATCTAACAAACGTACTCTTTAATATCAGGAGTTCCAATCTCCGTATCCACCAAGAATAAATCAAATGATTCTAACTGATTGGCAATCATCTCCAATGAACTAAACAAAATATATAAGGGATAAGGATAACGTAAGTGGATAGAAGCTTTGCCTCATAATCTCGAGGCCGATGTTTCGAATCCGCCCCGAATAAAGAATTCTTGCAAGTTTCTGATCCGCCGCCTCCGATCTCCAGGTGATGTGCAATGGAGTCCTGGCTCCTTATGGTCCCTTCGTTTCATTTCATCCTCCAAATATCTGCTCGTGTTTTGTAAAATATGAATAAACAATAATGGTTTTAATGGTTCTAGGGGCCTAGCTGATAATCAATGTTACCATACAAGTAAATTGTTAAATAAACAACCCCACCATCCTTACTAAAGAAGGCAATTCCACCATGAGCTTAGGGGCGAAACGGAATAGTTCCAGCAATAGTTTGTTAACATTATATTTTATAACATAACTAATAATTTAGCAAACAATTGTTTCCTTTCTATACATTCTCTGAATCCCAACTTTATTTTTCCACATATTTTATTTATTCAATATTAATCCTTTTTGTTGTTCGTCTAGTCCTTCTCTAATTTTATTATATAATAAAACAATGTAAAAATAGATGAATCTATCTTACCTCGGTCCCTTTTTATAAGATGATTCTAGTGAGAATGACTTTGTGTCACCATAAGGTACAAGTAGTATTCTAGTTGTATTACCATCTATTCTATATGGATTATTTAAATAAGAAAGCAAATTGAATTTAATGAAATTGTGAACATCCTGCTCGCTCTGAAAATAAAAGGTTGCTAATTAATGTTTTTCAAGTAAAAAAAAGTAACATGAGTATCAAGAGTTTGAAGTCCAACGCAGTATTCTGGTGAGATGCAGTGGCTATCATTCGCTTTACATTTAAAGTTATGATTGAATCGAGGGTTGTGATTATATAATTATATGAAACATGCAAATAAAACATGTAGTTTATTCAAAATGTTTTTTATTTCCTCATCAGCGCGATCAATAAATTTAATTACGCTCCCGCTTCCCATCTCTGCAACGGCGCCCAGACCGTAGGTTTAAAGACAGACTATATTTCTCTTTACAAACCTGTGCTTGCATTAAACTCCACGTCTCTTCAAAAAGAATAGCAACATCTCCGTAATAAAAGTCTTGTTCTGCACATTTGGTGGGCGTTACCGAGGGTAGTACGGTAGTCTTTTCTATTGTTAATGACTCTATTGTACTAGTTACTGTTGTAGATGGTTGGACTGTTGCCAACATGGTTGTAGGCGAAGTCGGTAATGAAGCTGACTCTGTAATTATTCTTTATACTTTTTATTATTTTGAAAAATATGTAGGTGTTGTTATTTAATACGCAGTTTCTTTCTAAAAAGTTAGAAGACATTTATAATTTATCCATTCACCCGACGAACTTTATAGTTAATTTACTATAATACATTGCCATTCAGGAAATATTGTGGTTATCAAAACATGAATAAATAAAGATTTATTCAATTTCTATTCGAACTAACAATTTAAACATTGTAAAGCAGTATTTACACTTATTTATACGAAATATGGGTACAATATATAAAATAGGACAGTACTATAGTCGAATGCAGAAGTAATAAGGGCGTGTTAATAAAATTGCAGAATTGTTGCAATATTTTGTCTAAGTAAGGCAGTGCGAAAGCAAGTTTGCAATCTGCTGATATCGTGCGCGTAGAATGCCAGCAGGCCCAGTGTTAAAATGACGAAATACCTAGCATACACGGGCTTATTACTTCTGAATCCGACTATATTTGATTCTTATTATTATTATTAAATTTAGCTCTTCTATGTTATAAAATACTCTTATTTTTTGTAAGCTGATCTCCATTCTCACCAAGTTTATCGGCTATAGCCCTAGCAATTCCAGCTTCATCTGCTTCAGTATGTCGTACAAATGAATATCCCTTGCCGGATGAGAGAGCCGAGAAATCATTTTTAGCTTCAAAAGAGACTGTGAACACAGAGTAACCAGCATCTTGTAGGGATCGAGACAGATTTATCGATTTGTTAACATAATCGGCGCTGAAAACAAAGATGTCTGAATCTACGGAAGTTGTTGTTAGTTTTTTTTTAAATTCATTTTGTGGCTAGTGGCTGTAATAAACAATGAAAGTGATGTAAATCAATCTTGAAATTTATTAGAATAACGCTCGACTCGTTATATCGATATAGAAATAGGATAAGCAAACAATACGGTACCGTAACCGGCTTACCAAATTACTGGTACACCGTGTTATCGTTTAATTTTGTTCTTTTTTTACAAAAACCTCACAGAATGTCCATTGTTATATTTTAATAGAATATTTGTCTAATAAAACACTAACCTTCCACCACAAATAATAACAGTCATTGGTACTTGTCTATCAGATGTAGTATCTTTCTCCACAAACTTTAGTCCACTAAATACATTTATAAACTTGTAAATATAAAGATATCTTACTCTCTGATATCATATGAATTAGATTCACTTTGCTCGTCGAATAATTCATCGAAGCCTTCCAGTTCATTGGAAATTTCTTCGTTATTTCTGAAGAGAAAGTTTATTATTATAGTCAGCGTCAAGAATAATGATGGAGTGTAAAGAATTCAACGCTCGTCTGAGCCCCTTTTGCGAGCACCGCGCCAGCATCTGGCGG
>JAQGAV010001720.1:0-19130 GCA_034691345.1 Phasmarhabditis papillosa
TATATATATATATGTATATATATATGTATAATATGTCTATATATGTATATATATATGTATAATAAAAAACAATATGTTATAATCTTCTCTTTAGACATAAACGGTACTGTTGGAACATGCGGTCGGGTGAACAAGTACTTCTTTAGAGCAATGGATATCGTATGGAACCAGTTAATCGAACCTATTGCACAGAGGTATTATTTTATGTTCATATAGTCGGATTCAAAAGTAACACATTCGTGTTAATAAGCAGGAGTGTTGTAATATTTTGTCTGAGTAAGGCAGAGCGAAAGCAAGTTTGCAATTTGCTGATATCGCGCGCCTAGAATGCCAGACGCAGCGTTAAAAATAACGGGCCTCATTACGTTTGAATTTGACTATATGAATCTAATGGAATAAACTATTGCCAAAATCTAAATTAACTCCTTTATGAGTAGCACTCTTTAATATATGTTGTAACGGTGCAATTCCATAGGACTTTACATGAAAGAATGCCGGCACGCCTTCTAAATTTTCTACCTGTTTGGCAAATCATAGCCCACATCTCAACTACCAAAGCTAACTTTAGAATAATTTCAGATACCATGGCTACCGTTACCTCGTTACGGGTCATTCTCTCGGCGGAGCCCTAGCAGCTCTTGCGGCCTATCGGTTATCATATAGAGGAGTTGTGGCAAATAAGGTTAGAGTTTGGAATTCCCAAAGTGTTACACTAGTCGTAACCAGAGCTGTTGAGCTGGCCTAATCTGGCCTCATATTTTCCAGGTTTCATAGGCCAGGCCAGGCTAGGCTAGCTTAACAGCCCTGGTCGTAACCAACATTAAAAACGAAGTGATTATGAGCTCACGGTGAAATGACTTGTTTTTATTGTGGGTTAAACCTAGAGTAACATTAGAATTAAACACTACAATACTCGATTGGCGACAGCTACCCAGTTTCTGTGGCCGTAGTTTACAAACGCCCGGGTGGGTGTACGGGCGTTTCTATACTACCGCCACTGGAAAGAGTGTAAAACCAGAGTTTGGTCCGGAAGATATAGTACAAGCCTAACAAAATTACGTAGCTCTATTATTAGTTTAATTATTCTGAATTGAAACATTTGAGTTCGGTTATGAACAATGCATTTATGGATTAGTATTAGTTTGCTTTACTAGCGAGAATGTTGGTTGAAAAATTATTTTAACTTGAACTCCGACATGTCAGTCTCTGACTATTACACGTTATGACAATATGACTCAACTTATTCGAAATTATCTTGATTTAGATTGTTTTTATATTCGAGAGATGAATCGCTTGCAGTTAAAGGTCTATTTATTATAATGCGAGCGCACAATTATATAGGCTCCTTGTGCATTTTCTTTGGATTTCCTCGCTCCTTCTAAATTCTACCGTACACCACTGCAAACTGTTCATCCGTCGACTATAGTAGACAGCTAATCCACGTCGATAAGAATTGAGAATGAAATAATCTTTCATATAGATATATTCGAGAGTAACAATGGAGTGTTAAAAAAGAATATCGTTTAAAATGGCTCTGAAAGTATTGGAAACCCCAAAATATACGCATAAAATACGCAAGTAACACTCTATTATTCATCTTGAATCAGACTATAACACACTTTAGTATTTGATCCTACTAGACAAGCTGTTATATTCCGTGGACTAATCGCTTGCAGCTAAATGTCTAAACAATTTAGACTAGAGAATAGATTTGCTCTAATTGCTCTAAAAAATTATCAGTTGGTACCGTAACCCTTTGCAAGCGATTAGTCCACAGACTATAGGTTTACAATTCTAAATCAATATTATTTCAGTACTACGTAAGAATGTACACATTTGGCGAGCCACGTGAGGGAGACTACGCATTTTCACAATATTTTCAGGTAGGAAATATTAAAAATATATTCTTTTAATTGTGAGCAGTGAATTTTTTGGTTAATAATATACAATGTGATAAATAGAAAGTAAATTAAAATACATATTCAATAAGTATAAGTAAAATAGTCTCTAAACCTAGATGTTATTGGTCTACTTTTAGGAATATGTCCCCTACTCCTTCCGAGTAGTTCATTATACTGATCCAGTACCGCATCTACCGCCTCTCAATGAGGAGAACCCAACAGGCGATGCACATCCATTTCATCATAGTAGAGAGATATGGTAGGTAACCCAGACTAGGCAATAGTTTGCCCGGGACTAATCGCTGGAAAGGGGTTACGGTACGAACTTCAAATTTATTAGATTTTATTAGAGCAATTAGAACAAATCTGTGCTCTTTTTAGACCTTTAGCTGCCAGCAATAAGTCCGCAGACTAAAAGTTATAGTGTTATAGTCTATAACAAGACTTCTCTCCTAGATACGTCGCTGGGAAAAAAGACTATGTTTAGTTATATAGCTTATGTGTTCCAGTTCTGGATCTGGGGGCGTAGGCCAATTATTACAATGCAGTATTTGGCAAGGAATGAACTCATTTTTGGCCTCATTCTTCTTGCAGAAATTCCGAAGAGTACTGTTATTTTGCTTTTGTTACCCTTGTAACCACAGTACTTAACAATTGGAGTAATACATCTCGTACCTCAAGAATTACTCCCCGAAAACAGGACCGTCAAAAACAGGACTCTGTTGAACTGAGAATTCTCACAACTGGGCCTTCAAAATAGTTCCGTTATTGGCAATTCGGTTTTCTGGATATCCCCTTAAGAAAAGAGATAGAAGCGGTGTTGTAAAATAATCTTACAGGTACAATAAAGCCTTTTCCTCCTACACTCTTTGCAATGAAACCTATGGTGAGGATCCTAATTGTAGTGACAAAAAGAAGTTCTGGACATATGGGGAAAAGGTGGGGTGAGAATATAATTATAATATCAAGAGCAAGTCACCCGTAGCCAAAATCTAAAGCGATTAAATAAAATCTGCCGGAACCCGACCCGTGATGTGCGGAACTTCACATTGCCAAAAGTCCGCACACCCCTGATCCTGACAAAACGATTTTAGAAAATATAGTCCTAAATTAAGTAATATAATACCCAGTTTAGCTTATAGAAATCAGAAAACGACTGCAGAACTGTCACTTCCAGAAATTCTTGGGCAGATCTGGCTCGTCGAAGTACATTGTATTAATCAGAGTTCTCTAATTAACAATCAAATTTTAAAAAATTGTTTAATAATTTTGTAAGCTTAAATTAACTGAGCGTACGCCTGGTATAGTCGACGGACTACTTGCTTGCAGGTAAAGGATTGTAAATGTTGCGCTGGAGCGCTAATCATTTTGGGTTTCAGTCTATTACCCATTAGTATCCGCGCTCCTTTGCAAAACTGACCGTATACCCTTGCAAGCAATACATCCGTCGACTATACATACGTTAATATATAGATTAATTTTGGTGACCTATTAATTGCGGCGTTTATAAATCCCTAAACAAAATCTCGCTTGTAACTTTTCATTTCGATACTTCAGGCCATGTTCGAACATCTGCACTACTTTAATCACTACATATCTGTATACGGATGGAACGGGTGCAATAGTTCCGCAAAAGCATTATTTAACGCTGGCATAATAATAATTTTAATGTTAATAAATGTTTACTGAATTTGGTTAAATATATTGTTTCTAATTTCTGTAACTGGTAATTATTTCATATCTTGTGATTTATCAATTACTATAACTGGTCCAGGCTTGTGCTTAAGAAGTCAGGCAACAAGTTAAAGATACTGCTAAACTCAGCGAAATATGTTTACTATTAATAATTGCTAGTGATTTCTCCAAAAATGTTAAATTCACCGCGGTGCAGTTTAGTTCTATGGGGTGCAGCATTAATGCGCCCTAGTTCGTATGTTCGACCTACTGATAATCTAGTATTTTATAAAATTCGAATTTCAAAATTAAATTTTATGAATTCATTATTTTTTAGTTTATTTTACAGTTGGAAAATAGTATTGTGCATACATAAGGAGGGTACAAAGCAAAGGAGTAGACTTGATATACTCTAGCCCAGACCTGACCTAGCGAAACCAAAAGTGCTCATTCGTCGGTTACGCATACTGTGCATTCAGCATTCATAAAATTTCTTCTTATTTCTTCCTTCCGCGTCATATATAAGTTTTATATTTTTTCAGCCAGGATGTACAACGGAAATGGGCTACCAACGACTCGTGGTAGTGCAACAAATGGATACTTGCAGGCCAATCTTTGCCGTCGGCGAAACTCATGTAAGTTTTTTTTCGCCTGTTGTTACTCATCATATTTCTTTAGAATGCAACTGAAGTCTACAGAGAGACTGGAGTTAACAGTCTGGATGCGGAACTCAATAGAGCTCCTAACGAAGATCTTCTCAATCATCAAAGAAAGCGTCAAGTGGAAGTCAAATGTATGGAGTTCAAGGATCTCATTGAGGATAAGGTGGGTTGTGCACTCTGTTATCATTATTTGGTTCACTGGCCAACATCCCTTGAAGCATAATTCACATTGTTAGTGAATGACTAACACCGTTGGTTAGAGGAATATCAGTGGTTAACGATGTAAATTCATAATTTTCGTATGAAATAATTCCACATAGGGGGCCACATTTTTCTGTAATACATCTTTTAAAAAACATTCAGTACAGCGGCACTAATAGATGGAATAGTTTCACTCAAACTGTTTATCTAATTTTTATAAATATCAATAACCATAATTCATGCGTTTTACTTCTTTCTCTTAATTAGCAAATTGCCATTCCCTCAAGGAAGTAAAAAATTCGACTGGTATTGTTACGGCTCAAATAGTGTTCATACTGGGAACTTTATATCTACTTATCACTTTAGGGATTTGATGAGGATAAAATCCTTCAAAAACTATCGGCTTATCGGAAGCTTCTTCTCGAGCAGTTAGCATCAGGAGAGCTAAACTTGGACGACGAACTCGATTTCGGCAGCAGTCATGTCAGGATGATTCACACTATGAAGGTACTTTATGGTTTTTATTCCCATAATCAAATTATTTAGAGCCATGATAGATTTGGAAATGCCTTGGGTTTGAAAAACAGTGCTTCAGAGAGTTCTGTAACAAAGTTAGTTTTCCATTTCGATCATACATTACTACCTAGTTTTCAGGATGAAGAAGTAGCCTGAACCACGCAGTTCTTGTTTCCATCCGCTGAATTTCCTAATGTATTGAGTTCTCGGTAGTACTGAAGGAGGTGTCTCGTTTCATACCACTCCCTCTCAAGATTTATGTATCTTACATTTAAGCTTATTTTCAATAAGAATCTCTTCTGTAAACAGCCGAAAATATCCTCTCTTCTTCCTAAGTCAGTTTTAACTATAAGTTGAGGTGTCCGATCAAAATTTTTATTTTTTGAAGAGATTCTTGCCACTCAATAATTTTGAAAGGGGTCCTTGTCTGAATCGAGTTACCAGCTTCAGTAGTACCGAATTCGAAACTATATAAAATGTTCCTTGTCACACTTAGCTGAATAAATACTGTTGCCAACTTTCTTGTGTTATATATTATATAATAGAAATTAACGAGAAGAAATGGCACTCTCATTTATAATGAGTTTTTCATCGAAATTAATGCTTGCTATTCTTCAAGTTCAGTCGATTTAAATCGAATGGCAATCAACTCCGAGTATGACATCATTTATGCATTCGCTTTATATGAACTTTGCAACCCATAATTTTTGAGTAAAATATCGTAACGTTGGCCAAATCAGTTCGTTTGCTAAATAGCTCGCCTTCCAGATTAGAAACCTCGAACGATTTTGGCTTTCTCCGGAAAAAAATTGATTCATTTTCTAGATCTCTGGAGGATTACCATACACCGATAGGAAATCAATCAAAAACTTTCCACCGTTACCACAAGCTCGATTTACAAGCCATACTAGCTCTACGAAAACCCAATTTTTAGTAGGGAACCGACCCAACTACAAATGAAGAAACACCCTTCCCCCAGATAAATAACAAAAATTATAATAAACAAGGTTTATTAACAAATAACAATGATTTACTTCTTGCCTTTGCCCTTCTTGGCTCCAGCAGCAGCTCCGGCGGCAGCAACTGGTTCCTCCACAACGTAGGTATCGTGACAACGTCCACAGTAGTATCTGTTTTCGTGGGAAGCCATGAAGACTCCTCCTCCACATGATGGAGACTTGCACTCTCTGCGGAGACGACGGATCTTTCCATTCTCATCAACCTGTAACGATAACAGTAAATAAACAGCTTCATCTATCAACATAATGAGAATCAAGAAAAACTTTGTGAACAGCAAACATACCTCGTAGTACTTGAGGACTGAAAGCTTGACCTTCTTTCTCTTGTGGGCGATCTTCTTGGGAGTAGTGTAGACCTTCTTCTTTCTCTTCTTAGCTCCTCCGAGGAGGCTCAAGGAGAGGTGAAGAGTGCAGGCCTCGGTAACATCGAGCTCATCGGTGAGCTGACGACCTACAATGTTAAAAATCGCATAAGAGACGAGCCGGGTCCGTCCTCAAGAACGCATAAGCATTCTCTCGAGAGTCAGCATTAAAAATTAAGAAAAACTCACCGTTGCACATCAATCGTTGGTCCTCGGCGGCACATCCTTCGATGGCCTCGATTCTCTTCTTGATGGAGAAGACGTTCTCGCTTGGCTCGACATCAAGTGTCAGAGTACGACCGGTGAGGGTCTTGACAAAGATCATATTGATCAGATACCCTTGTTCTGAAAAAAAAATAATAATTGAAATATTTGAATAAAAAATGAACCAAGAGAAAAATACAAAGAAACAGAATAATACAGTAAAACTAAATCCAACGATACTGAATGCAATAAATGAAACTCGTCTTCCACTCATATCCCAAAAAAATTTAGGAAAAGAAATTGATATTTCCTGCATCAGGCTGAATACGGTAGAAGCGCCCGCGAATTTCAAACTTAGCATTGGGGCGCAGTATAACTGTTGCACCGCTTTCGAAATCATTAAAACGCTCTTTTTCTAAATCAAATTTTAAAACTATTTTATTGTATTTTTTTACATATATATTCATGTGTAGTTGAAGGTTTCTATAGGATTGTACCGTTTATGTTTCCATTTATTTATAATTAACGCTGCAGCGGCATGAATTAATGTTCTGTTGACTCACGTCATGTGAGCAAATCGATTGGCTAGCTCTTAGTGTTTACCTGAATTGGAGACAATCGTGAAGAATTCTTCTAATTTTAAGATTAAAAATCGCTTAGTAAATGTTCATTTTCAGGTAAACATGGCTGCCCAAAAGGACTTCTATTTCGTTATTGTTGGTCATAATGACCAACCTATATATGAAATTGAATTTCCATATGGAGAGAAAAAGAAGCGTGAAAATGAAAACAGGTGAGATCATTATGAGAGCTTCGGTATATGTACTTTTCCAGGCACCTGAACCAATTCATTGCCCACGCATCACTGGATATTGTTGATGAACATATCCTAACAAATCCAAATATGTATTTGAAGGTTTGTCCCAGTTTTCAATTGTTTTGCACCAAACACATGCTTCAAGATTAACTGTTGTGCTTTAGGTTATTGACAAATTCAATGAATGGCTGGTATCCGCTTTTGTGACGGCTGGAAGAATAAGGTTTCTGATGCTTCACACTCAAAAATGCGATGACGGAATAAAGCAGTTTTTCCAGGTAGGAAATGTTGTATTTTGGTTATCAGGTTGACAGAGATGGTAGAGAAACCTTTAGGAAAGTATGATTTTTCAACATGGAGATGTAATGCGTATATATGCATCACACGAATTGTTCGATAATCGCTTTAGCTTGAAAAATTAAGCTGTCGACTTGTTTTATCACTTACTCCCAATAGGTGTTATCGATTACTCGATTAACTCATGATTTTTGTCTTATATAATTGTTTTATATCATTACCAGCTGCCAAATAAGTCCTCAACATTCAAGCTACTATGCACATTGTCAATAAGTGGTAGCCTAGCTTTCGTGATATAGTGAACAATTCAGTGTGATCCCAATAAATAAATTTATATTGCTTATTTAGGAGATGTACGAAACTTACATCAAGTACTCGATGAATCCATTTTATGAAATTGGCTCTCCTATTCGCTCACCGCAATTCGACAGCAAGGCTATACTCTACGGAAGAAAATATTTAGTTTAATAGGAGTTTAATGTATATATCTTACGGGTTTTGTATGTGATATGTTTGTAATAATAAATGGCTTTTTTCAATCTTGAATTCTTTCTATGAAATTGTTGGTGGACACTTATTATCTTATCTTCTAAATTATTGGTTGATTGCTCCTCGCGTTGGAGCTTGGGTGCAATTTATCAACGGAAATGGTGCACTTTATTTACTTATGATGCCTTTATAAGTGAAGCTACTTTGCTTTTTTTATTCAAAGGCAAGATTGTGGGTATAGACAGCAACATGTGTCTCTCAATAATATGAGTCATAAATTGATTGCTTTCATCTCTAATGCGCTTTCTCATTTCTATTCTCGCACAGTTTCGTACTTTGCAATCACTGCTTGCTTTGCTTCAATTTTCTAAAGGTAATTAGAGATATTTCAGATGTGCAAGGCCCTTCTCTGCATTCTGGCATTCTTCCTCCCGGTAAGATATTCCTATGGATATGATGTATATTTGTTGTTTTAGCCTTTGGCCGTTCTGTTCCACAGTGGATGTAACTGCAACCTTCTGATCAACTTTCTACTGACACTTCTTGGACTCGTTCCAGGTATGGATTTCTAATTGAGTAACGTAAGCATTGAAGTGCGGATACTAATCGTGTCAGTCGTTAACTCTTAAATATTATTGTTTATATCTGTACGGCCTCATTGTCTACCCTTTTAAACATCATACGATGTTGTTATTTTCAGGTGTGATCCATGCCTGGTATCTGATTTGCTGTTACGAGGAGCCTGTGCACACCCATACCACTGTCTACATTCAGGGACAGAGTGATGCTGTGAGTTTCTTCCACTTGTTCAAATATATACATTTTCCTTATAGCCTCCCGCATATCAGTAGAGGATAGAATGCTGAATTTTCAATCTGAACTCATCTTCTACTATCTCTAAGGTATCATTTATCTGTATCGATTCCATTTGTCATTTATTATTCCAGTTCACTTTCACTAAATGATAGTTTCTGTTTTTTGATATTTTGCAATATTGTTTAGCCATGCCCATTCCAATTGTTAGTCTGATAACTTGCCTTATCACAAAGCTTTATGTTGTACATCCTTTTACAAATAAAATAGTCTTTATAAAATTCATTTTACTAAGGTGTTACTCAAAATTCAAATATTCCATTGCCAATGTACCATTGGACCATTGGTACTCCTTTAGGAAATCATGGCTGTTGTAAGTTGGCCGTTGGTGAAATTACCCGTCCCCTGTTCAGATTTACTTTTCCAAACGGGATTTACCGGCAAATAAAACGCTCATCAGGGGAGTAGCATCATTGTAGTAATATCTGTGATATTGCCTGGGAAAGTTTGTCCGTTATAGACATTTATAAGATATCGGAGTATGCAAATTATATAGATACTAAGAGTGCCAATATTAATTTGGATATGCAATTTGTAATTTTCAAATGAAAAATAGGAAAGCTATACTTTTATGTGCAAAGCTGTCTGAATCGTCGAGGGTCTCATTGAACGGATAAAGTTTGTCCGAGCAGGTATTCGCCAATAAAGCCTGTAAAATGTATAACTTCTGAATTTGGGGTGTGATTGCACTCAATGCTAACGGTTTTCAAATTTCATCCTCGAGTAGCAAAAGTCATCGGTAATGAAGAATTTAGAATTTACTGTTGATGCGTGTTTTTACGCACTTGTCAATGGCAACATTTCTCGTCTGTGTTAATTGCAATACGAGTTTGCATATCATTAGTTAGTGCTCAGTATCTGGGAATACATCAATGAAATATAACCAGAGATCCGTTGACACCCGACGAACAACACTCCTCCGGGAGGCCCCAAAGAGAGGCGAATAGTACAGTTCCAGTGCTGCAGATCCGACATTAGGATGGATATGGAAGACAACAAATTCGGGGCTACGTAGACTTTCAGGCCGGCCCTATCAATAAAGAGATCCAGCGCTTTCTGAATATATCCTTATCTGGATCCGGCGACAACAAATTTACAGATCGAAACTCGTTGGACAAGAAAATGATATCTGCGAGCGTGCAATTCTGTCTTTTTTTCAAACTTTCAAAAGTTGATCTATATTTTGCGCATCGAAATTTAAATATCCCATTTTGCCGCATTTTTCGAGGGGTTCCAAATATTTATTATTTTCAGAAGTGTTCATACTATTAGTAGTTTCCGTCGATGTAACATTTTTCTTGTTTTCTCTTTTGTTTAAGTATCTATGTTTGTTCATTACAGCGCTCACTTTTCTTCCCTTGGTAAGCAAAAATGGTTCTTCACGAAACCTACAAGATGATCCTCTGTATCATAGCACTCTTCTGCCCGGTATGTGCTCCTGACCCCCTATGTTATAGCTATTCATTTCCTTCAGCCGTTGGCCATTCTCATTCACTGCGGATGCAACACTCACCTTCTATATAATGTGCTTCTAACGGTTCTATTTTTCATTCCCGGTAAGTTTTTTACTGTTTATTATGATTTCCTAATTAGTATACTAAGTAGGAATACGGAATCCGTATACGGAATTATATTATATAAGTTCTTGGAAATGGTACAGCGTAACTTCATTAGTCTCACATCCTAATATACTACTTTGCAGATCAGATGACTGTTTTTAAATTTATTTTCTCATTCTAGGAGTGATTCACGCCTGGTGGGTTATCCGCTGCTACGAAGATCCTGAGTTGCCGGGTGACCCCAGCTATGTTCGATATGATAATGTGGGTGAAAAGATCTCGATCAATGGGTTTGGAACTTCCCAGCTATTGTTACCATAGACGGCTCTTTCAGTGTTCAAGCTTTATTTGCCTAATGACTTTGTTTCATACTTATATCGCTTTATTTCAGCCTCTGAATGAATAGCAGCTAAGATCTCAGAAGAAGTTCAGCGTATGACGCGTCTCATTTTGCTTTACTGTCACTTATTCGCTCTATGTTCAATTGTTTTCATGCTATCAATATTAATCCCTATTATAATTAAATGTCAAATCAACGTAGTTGATTTGATATTTACGTTACATCATTATTTTGTCATTTTTGTCAAATCTAATAATTATAAATTGTTAACTGTAAAGTCGTGTTTTGTTTTGGGTGTTTACGTTAGCCTACGTTAGTATCATTGCTCAATATTATTTCGAAAAAGTGGGTAGATCTCGTTCGTCTCTACTGAAGAGCGAACATTATTTATCTACTTATAAGTTGTCAATGTCCTATTCTTCCCTAAGTCGCTCAAACAAGATGCTGGTATATTTTAATGAGTGGAAAATAACTGAGAATCTGGCTGCTTTCTGTATGTAGCACAGCAGCTTCCAAAAAATTACAGTAAACCATCAATATCCTGCGCATCTAAATTTAAATTTCAGCGAACTTCTTTTTGGCTCGCAGTACTTTTTTCTGTTTTCACCTTTTGCCTATATTTTATTATTTATTTTTAATTACCTCAATAATTCATTGGAATTTAGGCTGAATTGAATTTTTTTTTTTAGATGTGTCAAGCACTCCTTTGTATCCTTGCCTTCTTCCTTCCAGTAAGTTGCACCAAACACAAACCGTGTAATCGTGAGTATTTCAGCCATTGGCGGTGCTTCTTCACAGTGGATGCGACTGCAATCTGCTGATCAACTTCCTTCTCACTTGCCTCGGATTTATTCCAGGTAAACTTTTGTAAATTTTTAAAGGCAAGACTGTAATGCATAGCTGACGAGTAGAGTGGCTCAAAATTGACTCGATTTGGCCCAAAAAAGTAGTCTACCAACTTAAACCGGTTGGGCGAATCGGTTGTACTTTAAGCCAGAAAAAGCGGGGTGTTGAGACTTCTTTAACTAACAGCTGTGAGAATGTACACTCTTACTGAAGGATGATTTTAGCTTTAGCAATGGTACTATTCTTGTTTCAGGTATGATCCACGCTTGGTATTTGATCTGCTGCTATGAGGAGCCTATCCACACCCATACGACTGTCTACGTTGGCGGACAGAATTCTGATGTGAGCTATTAATTCACTGTCGTAACCACGCGTACTATTTTCAGCCTATGTATTAGGGACCATCTCTATGTTCCACTGAACGATGGATCTTCGTATTTTATGCTGCTCATGTTTCTATTTTATATACATGTTTCTGTTGTTATGAGTTTTGCAAACTGACATATTACCTCTTCGAAAACGTTGTACATTTTGTTTCAAGCTCAATAAATTGTTATTTCTTTTATTTCGTTGGCTTTGAGATCATAGCTCTTCGTTGGCCTGGCGTCAGCCATTTATTCTTCTACATTGATCTGTGATTCTGCCCGCACTTGGAAAAACGCTTCCTATGAATACCTGAAGAATATGGTTTAGATATCTTTTTCCTTAGTCAGTGGTGTTAATGATGTTTTCTTATGGGTCTTTTCTGGTTCTACTTTGTAGTTTTTTTTCCCTAAACGTATTGACATTTTGAATTAGTTTTCTCACCTTATTGTTCTGTAGTAAATCGTAACTGGTTACAGAAAGTGGACAGCCATCGACTTCAATCTGAATTGGGTTTAATTGGATGCCGTTTTCGATGCTTTCAGCTTGTCTGCCTCGATTCGAGAAATGTTTATCCCATCATATTTTATCTACAACACATGTTTCAAAGACTTGAAATAATTATTCTCTGTATGGACTACGTGCTGATCAGTTCTTGTTACCTACATCACAAGTTTGTCGTCCCCTCCTGGATAAGAAACACAGAGTGTACATGGCCATGTCGAATTCCGGAGAGGTGCCAATAAGAAAAGATCCGGATCGCTTCATTTCTCCGTGCCATTGAAATTTAAGCGCAGCCATAATGTTCTGCAATCCCAAAATTTACGTGGGATTCCATTTCGTGTTGTCTACGTTTTTTTTGATGCTTCCGTAATAAGTACCTTTTATATAATTCATATTTATTGCGCTTACTTACAAATCGCTTCACAATGAATCCCTTGTAGTCAAACTCCTCTTGTTGATTTTGCTCTAGAAGATAGAAGCGAATCCAATTGTGCATGCCAGAAACTTCTCCATTTTTTGCCTAAATTGATCGGATTTGTTAGTATTCTCATATTCACATTTTTATATATTAGTTGTGTTGCAGGTACCTGTAATACCTAGGTATTACACATCTTCATTGTAGGATTCTCACTCGCCGATGTTGTATTTTGGCGTTTACCTCTCCCATAAATACATGTTCGAATCCACTAGTGTCAGCCACTCCCTTTGCACGAGAGTAATGTACGAACCACAGTTGGGCTATCCAGTATCGCCAAGTCACTGGATCTGCCGCGAACTCGTGCCCTAAAGGTTGATATTTTTTGAGAATGCATAGATTTGATTTCATCTAGAATTTAGTTATTAATTATCGTATGTGATTACCTTTCTCGTTTAGGAAGTTGTAAAGTTGTTTCCAAGGCTTCGTTTCAAAGATGGTTGTAAGAAAACGTCCCACTTCTTCTTTTTCCTAGAATGTTTCACTTTGCATTTCGCTCTTTCTATTATGGTCGTATACATAGGTAGTATATATCATGACGCTGTGACTGTACTGCGTTTCACTTATTATAACATATTATTCCTGTTCTACTTATTCAGCTAATACTGTACCTCTGAAGCGCTGACCATCGGCTCTTTGACGCCAGTTTGGCGATTCCAGTTGTTATTCATGGAGATGAACTGCTCGTATGTTGGCTTGCGCAGAAGCGATTTATCGACTTTTGAGAAGAATCTGAATATAATTAGTTTTATCTGCTAAATTTCGCTAACACCTTTGTCACGAGTATTTCTTTTTCAGTTATATAGTTTCAGTTGACGAAGCAATTGATTACGTCTAAGCCACTTAATCACTTAATCACTACCTTATGAATGAAATATAGTCTTCTCCACTTGTTTGAAGCATAGTATGTTATATGATATGTGGTTTCTGGTCCCCTTTACAAAGCGACATTCGCAATATTATTTGCTAGTATCGACAGTCATGATTGTTCAATTTTGCAGAAAGTTGTGCAATCAAGCGGTTGTTTTTCCTTGTGCGCTGGTCTGTCGTATGCTTCCTGCTTTAGGGTGAGATAGGAAAAGTTCGAATATTTTCGAAGTGTGATGCATCGCGGAATGTCGTGTGACAGACATATAGACTCTTTCTCAACCAATTTTCTACCCACAATCGAGCAAGTATCGTACTCAGATATGGAACAGAAACTATTGCAGTCGCATGAACGGTTGCAAAATGCGGCGTATAAATCAAGCAATTAACTATGTAACATCAGGCTTGGTTAAGTAAGCATTCTTTGCCTAAAGTAGGTATTCACGAATATTATTCATGTTATATAGAATTGTTGTATAGAGGTAACACAACTTTTTCGGACTATAGTTTTCTGAGTAGTCTATCAGCTGTTAGTACTACGTTGCTCTTCTGTAATTTTGTCTGTAGTTCGTGGTTTGATTCGCAATCAGTTTACAGCCATTTCCAATTTAACCGAATACATACCCACCCCTATCACATGAGCCGACAAGGATTCCGTGCTGTCTGGTAAACGAGGAAGTGTTTGATAAGAACAGTTAATAGCAAGCAAGAGCGAAACGGATCACCACCTTCGAATAAGAAAACTGAACGTTTATTTAGCTATAATGACAAAAAACTTAGAACATAACTTGCAAAGGCTTCGAGGACGAATTATTACTATGTTAGCTCATACGATTTGTGAAAGATATGCGAAAGGATCGAAGAGTATATATATGGTATAATATCGCTTTATTTTTATCATAGCTAGCATTTACTCAGTATACTTATTCCCTCTATATGACAGAACCTTATATGCTTAATTTTTATTTCCCAGGAGCAGCTCGGCATGATACACAAATTCAATACCCTTTCTCGGGAAACGATGCAGAAAAGTTTCACCGAAGCATAACAAGAGTACCCAGAAACAAACCCAGTTTGTACAGCATATTCCCCTTGTCTCACCCACACTAACTAATTGGCAACTAGTTCCGATACAATTCAATTACACCCTCATCATTACTAAGAGAGTGACTTATAAAATAAGAATATAATTAAAAATATATATAATCACAGTTTCTAGAAATAACCCTCTGTATGACGATGCTACTCTAGATCCCTGTCGATGTTGCTGTAAGTGAGAGATGCAGCTGTGAACAATCGCGATGACGTCATGATATACGCAAGCACAAAGGCAGAGATAAATATAGACACCGCACTAGCCCTAGCCCCTAGAAGTCATTGATTAATGTTATGGGAAGCGTGATGTGAGAAAATTCCAGGATGAGTCATGCAGTTCGGAGAACTTCCGAATTTTTAAGAAGACCACGAATTATGGAGAGCAATTTATTTAATTGAAATGACGAAGTTGGTTATTTAGACGCTCCAAATTGGTTGGAAGAAAGTTAATAATTTAGCAGACACTAAGAAACCTCTTCTGGGCCTGCGCAGGCTGGTCTTAATGTACAACATTGAAAAAAAGTGTTTTCCTATTGAAGCTTTAATGTCGTTAAAGTATGGTACAGTCTTAAGGGATCATCAATATTAAATATGCCAAAGACTCGGAACATTTTGGCTTTTCCTAGACTTCAGAAGTGTCATCTTTCAGCTGATGCCCTATTACATGCCTGAACCCCGGACCACGGCTCGCCGCTACCTAACGCAGCGATGCAGAGCAAAATCAGATAGCGAAAACGATTCCTGGCTATATTTGACAGTCAACTAAAGGGGCACAGTCCTTTGACCCCACTGCGGCCGTTGGCGAGCCGTGGGACCCCTAGTTTCTGGACCAGTGACAAAAAATGGTTTAGTTTTGAAAACCTGAAATATTTGCTTCTTTTGGCAATAAGTCCCGCCGAACAGTATTTCCAGCCAACTTCACTGAGTTTTAAGTGACGTAGCATATTTCTACAGATGTTCTATGTCAAAGACTATCCCTTAATAAGAAAACCATTAGCTGGCCGCCATCAACCTTAACCTTTAGTGACGCTATGCTTAACTTACAATTAGCAGAACATCTCTAGAAGAACGAAATAAATACCCATATATATTTTCTGGTGGAGCGTCGTTTTAATGGACTCTATTTTGGCAGTGACATCCTCTTAACCTCGAACTGGCCCCTACTCAAAGTATTTTTCTTCAGCTCCAATATTCACATTCACTCGTTCCATACTGCGGCTAATAAAAGCCCCGAGTTCATTAAAAATAACATTGAATTCTTGTTTGAAACTTATCAAGCAACATAGTCAACGCAATTACTATTAGCTCAATGGCTCGAAAGTTTCCAAATATAATGCATGTATAACAGAGTTTCTAACTGACTATGAGTCAATATTCGAAGAAACCGTGGCGTATGCCCAAATACTACTTGCTCCAAACTACTCATCCCAAAACAGGGCCGGGAACAGGCCAGCCCTCGGCCAAAAATTGTTCGACCCGGCCGTCCCGTGAAGTTCCCCCCTCCGATCGCCAAGTCCCCATTTTTCTTCTCCTACAAATAATCGCCAAATTCAGCTTCATTGGTTTGTTGTTGTTATTGCAAGTAGCTAGGCGCTACTCGCACTTTTAGCTATAAATAATTGTTGTTTTGGAGAACTGACTCCCCCCCCCCAGTCCTTTATTCGGGCTATTTACTAGCAAAGTACAAGCCGTGGACCCGCATTCGCTCGCGGCGGTCGCTAGGGCAACCCCGTCTGTCACGTGAGAACAGCCCCATTTTTTGCTGACAAACATTGAGCTTATTGAAGTGTTCTATGTGTTTAGAGTTCAGAAAACCGAGTGAACTTTTTCCTAGGAAATCGGACATGCTCGGCCGGGGATCACCGAAAACATTTGGCCGCCGGGCCAGAGCAATCCTTACCCCCAGCTTTGGATAACAAAAAAATAATTTCAAACTTTTGTTAAGAAATTCGCAAGTTTGGGAGTGGAGGAAGCTCTGACAGTAGCCATGTTCTGGTTCTAGATGCTAAACAAAATCTTTAAGTAACAGAAGTGCAACGAAACCCGGACACGGATTTCAAACGTTTCAGAAAGTAAGAAGTTTTAACAATTACTCACGAAGCCAGTAATTAGCGGAAAATCTATATTTGAAAGAACAACCCTTACCAGATTTTCTATCGGTTCAATACTCACGGAAACTTGGGTGAGATGGAAAATGGGACCCGGTACAACTTAAATGGCTACTACTGGTACATAGTTTCTAAACCCATTCCGCTAGAATCTTGAAAGTAGAACCTGTCTATCCTGTACAAGGTGACATTGGGTATACCAAGATTTCATCGAATTGACCATTAACTGATTTAGTTATACCTAACTAGGGACATTTCAACGTAAGAGAGCCAATCAAATATCGTCAAAAAGGTCGGTGCCATAAACGATACCAAAAATCGTGCTCACTATCTGCGGAGCCTATCTACTATTAGAGAAATAGGAGTTATTAGAACTGGCTCAGGCACGACAAAGAAGAAAAGTTTCCGACTAATTGAAAGAAAACTAGATATGCAGAAGGTGGGCACGTTTCCAAATAAGAATATCTCCCGGGCCGCAATCCAAATGTTTTGAGAAGTTATTACTCATGTGGTACAATTAAATATTCAGTTTCACCACACTTTCTTTGCCACAGTTTCACAGTTCATAGTTCGTCGAGAATTGTTGTCCTAAGCCTAACTGTAGTAAGAAGAATGTGTGTATTTAGAATTCCCGATGACTGCGTAGAACAGGCAATACTAATTTTTTTAAAATTTTTTTACCTCAGGTCTTAAAATTGGCCCCGATACATGGGCCGTTCGAGAGCCTCGCTGAAAAGCTTAGACTTACTTTCCGGGGGCACTGTCGCTGCCATCTCTTGTGGAGGTATGTCCCTGGTAGTTGACCACAACCTGCAATTGTCTACTTAGTTAAGTAAAACCGATGGCATGCGCTTTTTATTTCTATAAAATAAAAACCTATTAATAGTCAGTTTATGAAAATTATGAGAGCCTATAAATGAAGACCTATTGAGCTCAATAAGTTAGCTTATGCTATTCCCTGGTCTTTGTGTTAACTTCCGTAAACTCTAACAAAAAACTTTTTTGCATTCCAAAATCCCCGCTCAGGTCCCCATTTTCAATAAATTCCACAATTTCACATGTGTTTGCTCTCTATTACGCCATTGAACGCAATGCGATCATGTTAAACTTTGTGTTGCAATAAACTATTCTATTCTTTCAGAGTATATGAATTCTAACTACATAAAAGATATTATCAGAGTCGTTTGTGGTTTGTTGTTATCATTAATTGTAGAAGAACGATTGGAACCGGGGATCAGAACGGGCTGGAATTCCCAACTCATAATTCATTGGAGGTCTTTTCTTCAAAAACTTGGACATCTGGTAATAATTCTCTCATACTCTCGAAAAATTAGTTGAAGAGAAAACCCGCAGCTAGATTCGTGGGGTTACTGGGGCTTTCAGGGTTGCTTCAACTTGGTTCGTGAGCTAAGCTTAACCGGAAAAGAGGCCTGTTGGATGAAAATTGCAGTATTGGTCACACTGAACATCATGCACAAAGAATCATTTATAATATAAGTTATTGCAAAACGCTATTATGACACCGTTAACAACATTGATACTAGATTTACTTGCTAGTAAAGAAGGTCTTTGAAACATTTAATTTCCGTTAACTAGCGAACAGAATGCAAAGCAGCTAACCCTGTCTAAAGAGACTTTTAAGTTAACGAAGTTTCTTTGTAGAGACTTAGTTTGGTTTTCGGAACTCGGACCATTAGTCAGCCCTGCTAACCGTCTGGGTTTACAATCCTTCTTTTGAGATTGCAGAAGTTATCTTTGTTAATGAATTTATGAATATAGTCAGCGCCGAGAGTAATAATGGAGTGTCGCTTGCTTATTTGTAGAATTTTTCACACCGCACCTGCAGGCAAATTGCACGCGCGTGCTTGCAAAGTACAATAATGAACGGAGAGTAGCCGCCAGATGCTGGCGCGGTGCTCGCAAAAGGGGCTCAGACGAGCGTTGAATTCTTTACACTC